>MU161677.1:0-19115 GCA_015888305.1 Antheraea pernyi | reverse complement strand
GACGTTGTCCTGCCTTGATAATAAAAAAAATCCTAAAAGTCAACCGCAACGCCACCTACCGGGTCCAATTGTGAATCTAAACCATTCTCGGATCCACTGGAACACGCACACAAAGTTTTATTAAAATCGGTCCAGTCGTTTAGGAGCAGTTCAGTGACATACACACGCACAGAAGAAATTTATATATAAAGATGGTTGCTTAAACAGTTTGTTTTGTTAACCAACTGCTGATAAAATATTTAGTACTCATTGCTCCATAGTTCTTGGCTATGTTAAAACTGGGTTGTCATTACAATTAAAATAATACGTTTGTGTTATTCTGTATTGTTAATTAAAACAATACACGCATACTTTTGTTAGTATATGTAAATTCCAATTTAGCTTTCAGGGCTATCTTATCAGCGACTGAGCTCAAATACTTACTGTAAGTCGGTTTAAAGTTGAATACAGACGACACGATACTTGTCAATCTTTTTGTCCGCTCTGAATACAGCCGTGAGTTCGGGCTTATGCGTAATATACTCAAGATTTTCATACAAAGTTATAATATTAATATAGGACTCTAAAATTGGCATTTATCCTTATTAAATCCTTATTATCCTATATTTCTTTAACCTATATTCAGAGCGGTTAAAAAATGTAGCTAGGAGGAGAGTTTAGGGAGCGAGGAATAGTATTATTAGATAGACAACAACAACTATTTTACATGTATTTATAGTTTATTATTGATAATAAACAATAGTAAAGTGGTTGATTATAAATCGTAAACTTACAACATATGTTATTAAATAATTTCTCAAACTAGATATATGGACAGCAAACTATCAAAAATTTGGTTAAAAATTGATTGATTCCACATAATGACAGCTGCCACACAAACTAGGCAATCCTGTGTCTCAGGGGACAGTACAGATTATGACACTATTAATGAAAGAGTTATACAACCGCAGTGGATATATTATTTTGAAACCGGTATCTTTATTTTATATACATTGATGTATATTTTTAAAAGTAAAGGATGTAAGATGGAATACATTATACAGTGTTTCTTATTACGTACACCTGCGTGTTACGAAGGAAACAAGTGTCATAACCAGCGTGGTGTATTGTACACATGTAATATTTTATAAAATTTTGAAGGATTCAATTATAGCGCGTGCGATCTGTACACATATGTTATTTTTCATTTTCTGTTGTCTATATAATGACTATGACAAAATAATCCAAGTGAAATATGTTAATATAAAGTTTTTAACAAGAGTAACTGTGAAACTTGGGGTGTGTTCTAAGAGCTTCAGGGCATACACCTGTGCCACTGAACTTCTTTAACTGGAATTTTGTCATTAAGCACGTGGTATATTTCTACAGTATAGTACATGCCAGTGTGTCTTAACGTAATAGTTAATTGTGTTCAATTCTATTTGTTTATAAAATATTAAAGAAAAGAAGTGACCTTCTCCAAATAATTACGGCCGCTACTATATTTACAATCGGATTACGATAACTGACCTTTCTGTTTATATCGGCCCTCCTTAATGAAAGCCTCCAGTAATCTACATATTTTCAACACAAAGCAGTTATATTTCGAACAGTACGCTTATATTAGTGTTCCCAAAGTTACACATGGATATGATAACGAAATAATTTCTACCTTTACACATAGCATTTCAAAATAGTTATACTACATCTATAACTTACAAGAAACAATGGCGAGTGACACTGCAAACAGAATGACTATAAAATGCATTTTCATATCAAACGTTCGAGCAAACATATGAGAAGTGTAAATAATTTATTGCCTTATATATCAAGTAATTATCGAAGTACTTGAAAATACCTTTGATTGTTATTAAGGCGTAGTTCTAGATTTTTTTTAAATGTAAAACTTCTTATGAAATGGCTTTGAAATGACTCTGATCAGCAACCTTTGTGTGACGAAAAGTGGTAGAGTAATTACTGTGTCAGGTAAAGTGTTGAAGACAACGGTTGTCATCTGATCATCGAAGTTGAGCAACGGTCGGGCGCGGTCAGTACTTTGATGGGTGACCGCCTCGGGATACCGCGTGACGTTGGCTTTTTGTTGTATTTTTTTTTAATAAAAATTTGTCCCTGCAATACAAAAGTTTCATTTCTATCGTGTGATTTTTTTAAAACTGGTTCGACAAAATGCCTGCCCAGTCAGTACATGATGGAAAATACAGTACAGTCTATAAAATATCGACGACTGTCAGTCTTAAAAAGCAACGACAGTCGTCGCTACCATGCCGACCTGCAAAAGTACCCCTTCACACCTCTTTTCAAGGACTCCATATCATATGAGGAAGGTAACACACTGGCTGAGAGGTGATTGCACATGTTCACAGTGCGACAAAGATAAGAGCTTTCGAACTTCTTCGTTCTAGCGGGGATGGCGGCAACTGTGAATCTGTGGGGACGCGTACCCGACCGTGCAGTTCTGTAGTGGAAAGGAGAAGACGGAATTTACTACACACCCTATTTTTTAATATGGGTTGTTCTAGATATTCTGTTCTATAGAATAATAATTTGGTTACATTCTAATTTCATATATTTTTGTCGTATTTAGTCGTTCGCTTGTTTATCATCTTACATAACGCATAATAATATAACGCAAAACGGATAATAATAAATTCTTGTAACCAAAATAGTATTTATTATAGTATTCTATAATATTAACGTTAACATTCTTTATTTAAACAAAACATAATTGTGAAGGTTAGAAAACAATGGAATTCTTGGAAAGTTAAGAGATTAATATAAAACATAAATGTATATAGGTACTTACTCGTAAGAGCTACTTAAAGAGATAATCGGAGATTTTCAATGTTATTTACGTGGATACACTCGATTCATTAGAAAAAAAATTATAATTTATATATAGACACATTGACTACGGGTATTTTAGTCTTAATTCTCTCACGCCTGAATATGTAATCTCTACATATTGATATACAAAAACTCAAGATGCACACTGAATGTCTCACAGCCGGCACACAAAAATTAGTGCATCATTTTGGATTATGCAGTCATTTCAAATAGTCTCGCGTCGCTTGCGTCCTTGTAAAAACAACTTTAAATCATTCAGGTAAGGTTTAATGTGCAAATCATAAGTTTATCGCATAACTATAACCACGTATGTGTATTGGAGAGATTTTGCGGCTGGTTTTCAACACTACTTTTATTCGAGTCTGTGCATCTTGGCTTTTTATATGTCAATGTCTCTATCACAATAAGTCTTACAAAAATACGTCAAGCTTCCTGCAATACCTCGCATTGAGATATCAGGTAATGCCATTATATCTGTTAACCAGACTAGGCCCCCCTCGGCAACGGCTCCAGCCTAGGTCCGTTCCCTCGGCGTGGAGTCCTTGAGTACGCTGCTCGCGCGATACAGTGACACAAAATCTTACATCACTGCGACAACATTACACATATCACCTTCACACACGTGCACGCATACACGCTTACACATGCAAGTGGAAGGGTTTCATTTTTTCCCTTATCAAACTGCAATAGTTTAGAATATTATCCGATACGAAATATATATAGGAGTTGTTGAGTTATGTATGCTTGGTACACATATATGTTTCAACAACTCATATATGTATGAATAGTTAGCTTAGCTTAGGTTAGCTCAGATAAGTCGCGAATTCCATGTATCAGGCAACAGCCAAAGCCGAGGTGTGCCGTGCGCCCTTGAGCTTGTTGTCAAAATAAAATCGGCGGAGTGGCTTAAGCACTCGCCTTAGTAGTCCGATGAAGCTGTTAAGACCTTGCATTGTCAATAGCGTAGTCAGTTCGAAAAAAAAGGCATTATATCTGATACTTTAAATAATCCATGGTTATGAGAAACCGGTGTCACGACGTTGGTTGTCAATCAAAGCTAATTTCTGATGTAAAAGTAATTTCAGCATAAAAAATGACTTACATTGAATTTTAGATGGTGAACACAGCAGGAAGACTTCTATCGAAATCTGTTAGCCAGAAAGTTCAACAAGGCATGGACATAACTGTGGGGAAAGTTACTTTACCTCGCATGCGACATCCGAGTGAGTGCGATTGTTTTTAATTGTACTTATAAGTTTATTTGCATGTAATGATCTTTTGTCTTAACTGTTTTATATTACACTTTTTTGGAATTCCAATATATTTACTCGACGGACGACATTTCTATCTTAAAGCATTTTTTATACTTAATTGGAGTTTGATCACAATCCCATATAATATTAACATTACATATGATAAAACAAAGTCCTCTGCCACGTCTGTCTGTCTGTTTGTTCGCGATATACTCAAAAATTACTGAACGGATTTTCATGCGGTTTTCACTAGTAGATAAAGTGATTCATGAGCAAGGTCTACGTATATAATTTATCAAGGTTTAGTCATACGATTAAATAAATTATTAAGGAAGCACCATACCAGAAGTTACTTGCTGAATATCGACGGAGTACTTCTGCAAGAAAGGAAAATGATTTAGTTATACTGATACATAAACGGGGTGGCAACTTATTATTTGTCAAATTTTAGGTTCTGCTACAACATATCAAGTAGAGTAGAGTTAACAGCAAAAACTATTGATGGATTCTAGAATAACTATAACCACGTATGTGTATTGGAGAGATTTTGCGGCTGGTTTTCAACACTACTTTTATTCGAGTCTGTGCATCTTGGCTTTTTATATGTCAATGTCTCTATCACAATAAGTCTTACAAAAATACGTCAAGCTTCCTGCAATACCTCGCATTGAGATATCAGGTAATGCCATTATATCTGTTAACCAGACTAGGCCCCCCTCGGCAACGGCTCCAGCCTAGGTCCGTTCCCTCGGCGTGGAGTCCTTGAGTACGCTGCTCGCGCGATACAGTGACACAAAATCTTACATCACTGCGACAACATTACACATATCACCTCCACACACGTGCACGCATACACGCTTACACATGCAAGTGGAAGTGTTATATTTTTTCCCTTATCAAACTGAAATAGTTTAGAATATTATCCGATACGAAATATATATAAGAGTTGTTGAGTTATGTATGCTTGGTACACATATATGTTTCAACAACTCATATATGTATGAATAGTTAGCTTAGCTTAGGTTAGCTCAGATAAGTCGCGAATTCCATGTATCAGGCAACAGCCAAAGCCGAGGAGTGCCGTGCGCCCTTGAGCTTGTTGTCAAAATAAAATCGGCGGAGTGCCTTAAGCACTCGCCTTAGTAGTCCGGTGGAGCTGTTAAGACCTTGCATTGTCAATAGCGTAGTCAGTTCGAAAAAAAAAGGCATTATATCTGATACTTCAAATAATCCATGGTTATGAGAAACCGGTGTCACGACGTTGGTTATCAATCAAAGCTAATTTCTGATGTAAAAGTAATTTCAGCATAAAAAATGACTTACATTGAATTTTAGATGGTGAACACAGCAGGAAGACTTCTATCGAAATCTGTTAGCCAGAAAGTTCAACAAGGCATGGACATAACTGTGGGGAAAGTTACTTTACCTCGCATGCGACATCCGAGTGAGTGCGATTGTTTTTAATTTTACTTACAAGTTTATTTGCATGTAATTATCTTATTTCTTAACTGTTTGATGTTACACTTTTTTTGGAACTCCAATATATTTACTCGACGGACGACATTTCTATCTTAAAGCATTTTTTATACTTAATTGGCGTTTGATCACAATCCCATATAATATTAACATTACATATTATAAAACAAAGTTCTCTGCCACGTCTGTCTGTCTGTTTGTTCGCGATATACTCAAAAACTACTGACCGGGTTTTCATGCGGTTTTCACCAGTAGATAAAGTGATTCATGAAGAAGGTTTACATGTATCATACGACTAAATAAATTATCAAGCAAGCACCATACCAGAAATTACTTGCTTAATATCGTCTATTATCGACAGTGGAATGGGGCGAAGCTGTAGAAGGTTTGTCTGATGCCGTAGTCAATAACCGAGTGCATGCTGAATGCGCGGACGTTCGACGAACAAGCGAATTCCTCTCGTACCGCATATTGCGTTCGTTACTCTTTGAAATGAAAGAAGAGAAACAAAAACGGGTGAGTTGCTTTAAATTAAACTCGACCGTTCAATCAATCATACACGTGGTGCAATGATTTGACATTACGTACTTACGTTACCTTCTGTAAATTCTTCAAAGAAAAAATCCTCGTGCAATTTGTGAAACAATCTTTACCTAATTTTACCTACACTGCTATTATAAAGAGGAAAAGTTGGTGTATATGTTTGTAAAAGATGATCTCTGAAACTGCTGATTAGTTTAAAAAAGTTCTTTCACCGATATAAAAGTGTGTACTGATCGATGGTTATATTCCATGTTTTTACTTGTGCCCGCGACACTTTTCAAATTAAATGTGAGTTTCTAGTTTCATCGGAACTATATGTTCTGTCGTTATTAAGAATATAAAGTTTTCTTTTTGGTTTAATTGTGCTTTCCTCATTACTACCCAACTCCAAAGTAACCTTTTATTAGTTTTAAGTTTTCTTTGTTATATTCTATCATTATTGTTAACCTAAAAGGGTAATGATATGTGTGCCAAATAATAGCCTGAAAAGTCTTATAAAAATCGGATGAACTATTAAATGACATTTATATTTAGACGCAGGCAAATAGTTTAATATTAATAGCGATTCTGCTATTCTTCGAACAAAATGAAATATACTGTTAAATATTAAATATATATTAAATGTATATTAAATATACTTAACTTATACACACTTTTCATTTACGTTTATTATTAACTTCATAATTTTCATTTTTTGGAAGAGCATTTTTGAGGGTCTTTTAAGGTTCTATTAGAGATATGAAAGCAATCGAAACTTGATACATATCTTTGTATTATCAAAATTTACACTAGTTATTAGAGAAATGAAAACAATCGAAACTTGATCAAGTCTTTGTATTATCAAAATTTACACTATTCAATTCTCTACCTTTTTCTCATAGCATTAACATACATTATTAGATAAAGATCTAGTCGACGACAAATTAATTTGTGCCTTATTAATATATTTTTTTGGTCAGAACTGTGTCTGTACTCAATAATGGACCTATGGGTTGACATTTTATTTCGTACTAAGAAGTGTGTAATGCGTTTGCGATATGAAGACTGTTGTTTATATTTGATTATTTGACAAAAAACTACTGACGTGTAAATAAAATTTGTATAAGAGGTACCTTTATTATTTCAGAAAAACAGCATGATGTCGATTTGCTCTGAGAAATCAGAAACGAAGGACTTCTACGTGCCCGGTGAAGCGGATGAGAGAGACAAAAAAGAAGTTGTCATCAACGAGTTCACTAAATAGGCTACTTATATATCGAATTGAAATATATTATTATTGCGTATTTTGTTCCCAAAGTTCATTGAACCAAGATAATAACAGAAAAAAAAAACAAATATATTTTGAAAATATAGATAATAATATCCGTTGGATAAATCGTCTCGAAATACCTGAAGGAAATGTTCACAACCTTTGCTTAGTATTTGACACGTAAAAATCGGATCAAAGCCAGATTACTTAAGCTATATCATAACATGTCAGTTGACTTCATTTTGTTGATGAGTTGACTTAGTATTATCCATTAATACATCATACGAATGGCATTTTTACGCATTCCTAAAAATAATTGAAATCCAATTATCATATGTATGAGGTTCATTAGAAATTATTAGCTATGATCAAAAGGAAGAAGAATACGACTTTTGTGACAAAATTGCATTATTTTATTTTTTATTGGCACATTAAAATTTGTCATTTTATTTTATAATGTGGATTTTGTAGTTGTTGTGGCTTTCATTTAGTTTTAAATAAATTTTCTATTGTATATTTTCATAATATAAAATGTATATAATATAAGAGTTTTTTATTTACGGAAAACTATTTTTTGTATTTATTCACTTTTTTATTAAGGCCGGATTGCTTCATTTCGGGATTCCCAGCACTCATTTTCCGCAGAAGGATGTAATTTATCTTAAGTAGTGGAACGTGATCGACGTTCGATAAAATGTTCCTACTTAACTCACTGAAGGAAACCACTAGAGTCGTACAATTCACCTTTGAAGTTTTGAAACGTAAGCACAACTTGATGCAGATGAGGATGACATAAACGCTTTGTCCAGAATTTTAGCAACCTTTTGGCACCTTAATATTTGATAAAACAGAAATTCATATTAAATTGTATTTCTCATTTGAATATCTGTTTTAACTAACTTCCACCAAGAAAATTCGAATGATTATTTATATATAAATAGTTTTTTCTCGTGCTTTTTCGCATAAATTATTTCAAGTGATTTTTGCCAAAAGTTTCCAGGTTACCTCTATGCCAAAATTTATTGCGATTATTTCACAGGTTTATTCGTAAAAAGGTAACAAAAAGACTAATAGATCGATTTCAAATCCTTTTGATAATTTTATATACAGTGGATTACTTTTCGACACTCATAATCTCATAGATCAAACCTCATATAGTATCAAAAATGTGCAAAATAAAACAAATGTAACGAATAGTATTTAAATATCGAATTATAACGTCAGTGTCAAAATTAATATGAAAATGTGATCACATTGAAAAAATTCGAAACACTCAAATCTTATAAAACAACAAAACCTATTAGAAACATAGCAATGAAGCTTATTCAAGAAACCCAGCCTATTATGATGACGATGAAGAACAAAAAAAAGAGTGCGAACCCGCCTGTAAAAGATGTCTTGACTGATAGCTTTGATGTGAAGGAAAAGAAATCTTCTAACGCTTCCCTGTTGTTGATGAATCCTGTGGCAAGTGGAGATAATGTTACTACTGGTCTTAATTCTGCTCATAAATTGAAAGAAGAGTTGCCACCCCTTGTTCCTGTATGTGAAGGCCGTGAATTACAGGTCGTCTAATATTTATCTTAGTATTTGGTGATACCACAGTTAGATTTAAACAAGCCATGAGTTCTCTTCAATCATTATTTTTGTTATCTTGCATTGATTTAATAGTTTATCGCACATATGGAAACATACATGTTTACAAAGTAATTTACAACATTTATGTACAGTTAGGCAGACTTATCGCTTAGAGCTCTCTCTTCTAGTTTAACCTTTGGAAGATTTCTAAGTAAATAGAAAAACTACGCACAATATGACAAAGGAAACAATCAAAAACACTAGTTTTCAGTGTTTAGTACTACTAGGAATGCAAGTTTTGTAACAAACTCCGTAAATCTACCACTAAGCTGACGAATACGGTTTGCGCTAGTAAAATATTTGAAGGCTTATCACAAAAATTCTTTAATCTTCTAAGTTTTTGACTGTAAGGAGCAAAAACAGGGTGGTGTCTTCGTACCCTGCAATTGCACTTATTACAATTAATGATTGGGTTTCATTTCGATTAGATAACGATATTCACAAAGACCACTAACGGGAAATTGGGACTATCAGAGAAAATGACTTGCGTTGCAAATTACAGACCTTTTACTGGCTAAGGGTAAACTGGACATTGCAATAAAGGGTGTAACCAATATTGTTGGTCCTTCGTTAAAAGCATTGTTAAGTTTATGAAATCGTCAACAACATATTATCTGTACACAATATATGTATATTAAAGTAGTCCGGTGTAGCTGTTAAGACCTTGCTAGGTCAATAATATATCTTAAATACACAATGTTTCATCGCAGTAAATTAAATACAAAAGATGGCTATTACTTATCAAGTTTGAAAGAGGTAATGATGATGCAGTTTCTTAAATATATCTACGTATCTTCCTCGTTTTATATCAAGAAATGAGTTCAATGTCCAAAAGCTTGAACCGCAGATTAATGATATAATTTTCGTCTAGCGGAAGCAACTTCATGCAATTTTTGCGGTGTGGTGAATCATCTCTCTCTATATAATCTCTTAGATAATAATCTCTTGTAATATTAAAAATTCATACTATGTTAACAGATCAACGAAGACCTTGTACGGTGCGGACTCTCAGCGATATCAGTGAAGCACGACAATATAGTTCATTGTTGGAGTATGTCCCGGGCCTGTGAGAAATTGCAAGTTCCCGCTGGACCCATTAAGGTTATCAAAGTGGACGAGTTTAATTAAAGTTTTACATCTCATATAATAAGAATGTAAATCTAAATGTTTGTGAAAAAAATAATGACCATATGATAATGACAATAAGACCCTTATGACGTCAACGTCGGGGTGATAAATATACATGAACAACTTTATTTTGCAGCATCGTAACTCCTTTCGCTGTCTCCATCGGCCTGATTTAAAACGAGTTACGTATTTGCGTCGTATGACACCTGATGAATTGGAGACGCTCTTTCGTGGCTATGCAGATGTAACATCTCGACCTATTAAAAACGGTAAATTGGAACTTATATTTTAAAGTGAATATTTTTTTAATAATATGGCACAGCAAAACGACATAGCACTTTATGGTAAATACTGAGCGCTCAGAGAAACACGATGTCTTCCGAGAGTTACAGTTCATCGCCAGTTGTTGCTGTCATACTGGCCTGCGAGCTTTTTGACAGTTGAATATTCACTGGCTGATCCCGATACACAACATACTAAAAGAGTTGGCGTGGTCGGTTTATCACTTTGAGCATAGTGGTAGCAATAACATCGGGCATAGATCCTCTATCACTCTAGATTAATGAAAACCCGTCACAGTGTCTTCTTTTTAATTATTTTTTTCGGAATCATCCATTAGCAATGCTAGGGCTACTAAGCAGCCGAGATGGTTGTAGGCAGCTATGGCAGTGACGACAGACGGTCGATTGTTTTTTTCTCGTTGATTAATTAAAAGTTATTCTTAAATTATACAGTATATTGTCAAAAATAATGCCGTCACTTTTCACGGTACTATAAAAAAAATCATTGAAGTAGCGTTCGCTTAGATAGTAGTGTGCCTGGAATATATTTGTTATTTAACTATATCAGGTTTCACATAGATCGATTAGTTTCGACTTAACTTTTGGTCTAACTACATCCTTAATTGAGTACTAAATTTTTAAAAAAAATAAATTAAAAAAAAAAGTTAAAAAAAATTAACTAAAAAATGAAAAATAAATAATAGTTTAAAAAAACTAAAAAAACACGCTTTCATAAAAAATCTGTTTAGTAAAAGCACGTCACCTGGATTAGCCCTTCTGGTATGGCATTTCTTGCATTTTGTTGGATTCCTATTGGACACGAGCGGTCTACCATTGACCTGCAATGAGTGTCAGTATGTTCCTGGCGAAAGTAGTAGTGTAAAATCAAACATACTTCTAAATATGGTATGAAACATATTATTTTCAGAAAACGGTGAGGATATCACGAAAATTACACAACCGCCTTCTCAAAATAGTACTCGTAGAGAGCTCCATAAGGAGATCTCGAGTCAAGACATTGGTATGTTAGTTGGAATTTAAAACTACGGTATAGAGAAGTAGATTATCACGTCCTGTTTCTTGATGTATTAATCATTTATTGGTATATAAGAGCTATTGACCTAGCTTCTTAACAGCTTCACCGGACTAGTGAATGATGGAGCACATACTGTATTTTATGTATTACAGTATGATTGTATGTATGACGAAAAAACTCGGGATGTATAATTCCAAAACCTAGTTAAAACAACAACAAAAAAAATTATATATATATGCTATTTTATTTAGGTATTATTAGATTATGGAATGGGGAATGCTCTTGCTAATAAAAATTACACCACTTAGTAGGTATATGAAATGGCACACTGTAGTCTATAACTCAATAGAAAGCCAAATTAAATAATAGTAACTCCTTTCAATTAGTTACAATGAGTAAATAAATAATCAGTAACATTTTACATCGACCTCAAAAATGTTTCTATTTCTTAGAAGATAACTACTCTTGAGCGCGTACTATTAATGAAAGATATCGTCTTATTTGAAACCCCAGAACGAATGGACGAAATGGATCAAAGTGTTATTAAGTCACACTCAAATGAGCGGACGCGTTTTACTTGCCAGTACTTAGTTATCCATCCTGCATGTTAGTTGGACTTATCTTGTTGCATAGTGTTACAAAATCAAGCAGCAATACCCAGAAATATTTAACATTTTGATAGTAGGCCGACGCCAAGCTGTATTCTCCGACTGTATTCACCAATAATTGGTGTACGATTAGATTGTATTTTTGTGACAGGAAATGGTGGTGTAACGCTGCATCCAATACCGGAGACTAGGTCAGGTTCCGAGGATGTACCCGCCGGGATGAGACTCCACGGTACACGAGCTCGACTGTACACGTCAGTTTTAGCCAGCGCAAAAGGTGGCGATCAGTTGGAGTTAGTTAATGTTATATTTTTCTTCCTTATTCATTTTCTTATATATGGGGCATTCCACGCCAACTGGGAGGGTTTGAAAGAAAAATCCTTAATTTTGTGATGTTTTAGATCTCTCTTGGTAATTTTTTATTATTACTCGTTGAAAACAGGTTTTTTTGGACATTTATAGAAAAAATCTTTTTTTTAATTTCGTATTTTAAACTTTGAATCGATTTTTGTTTATCTTAAATTTCTGGAGGATGTACCCGCCGGGATGAGACTCCACGGTACACGAGCTCGACTGTACACATCAGTTTTAGCCAGCGCAAAAGGTGGCGATCAGTTGGAGTTAGTTAATGTTATATTTTTCTTCCTTATTCATTTTCTTATATATGGGGCATTCCACGCCAACTGGGAGGGTTTGAAAGAAAAATCCTTAATTTTGTGATGTTTTAGATCTCTCTTGGTATTTTTTTATTATTACTCGTTGAAAACACGTTTTTTTGGACATTTATAGAAAAAAACAAAGATATTTCCTTTTTTTTTAATTTCGTATTTTAAACTTTGAATCGATTTTTGTTTATCTTAAATTTCTGTCCATTCCTTAAGTTTTACGCCCGGTCTGGTAATCGATTTTTTCTAAATACTATTTATTTTCGATTTTTGAAAATTTTATAAAGACAAGAGATTTGAGATACTCGAGAAGTTTAGATTTATAAAAATCAAAAATTAATAGTAATTAGATGGAATAAATGGTAATGGGGTTTCCATTACCATACCGGGCTTAACAGTTGAGGAATGGATAGAAGTTGTAGATAAAAAAAATTAAAACAATCGAAGGGTACATTCATTTTTTTTAATTCGATTGAAAACTGAAAATACAAACAACAAAAAAAATGGTTTCTCTTAAGTGCAGTTACCGGAATACACCCATAAGTGCCTGGCGACAGATTTTGAACTTGAGGATGATAGTTAGCCAAACGCACATAGAAAAAGCCTTACCGCCAAGCAAAACCCAAAATAGCATTAAGAGAAACTGGCCCCATGTGAACTACATAGATTCTTGATACATTTTCTTAGGAAACGTTAATGAACTTCTATATTTCTGAATTATTTCATTAGTGGCGTGTTAAATAACGAGGAATACGATGCGCGCGTCCCAGACGACGTCCCACCCGAAGACGAAGTTCCGCTGAACGAAGAACTGCAAATTATTTTGCCTCCTCGATGCGATGACGTCACACCCGATTCATCTATTACGACCACCTCTACAGACAGTTGATTATCATCGTCTGGTGCTTCTAACCGGATAGCCACGACCCAAAGGAAATATTTATGAAGTTTATAAACATACCTATACGTTTGAAATTGCGCAGAAAAATGGCAAAACTTATATGTTTCTCTAAGAAAAAACTCGGCAAACTTATTATGTATTTGGATTGGATTTTAAGCGATTTTTCTAATGCTTATTGACAATAAACTGAAGGGAAAATCGTTTTATTTAATTTTCTTGTGCCTCCTTTGTCGCAGTTATAATGCGTTCTCAAGTAACATTTATTTCTACACAAAGATATCTGGTTTTTACTTTTCGCGTATTCTGAACATTCCTAAATTCTCAAGTCTTAACAGGTTGTTGACCGATGACGAGTTATCGGCTTATTGCATTTGAATTAACTTACAATTTATAAACCTAAGGCGATATAGAACACGGTAAAAGTTTTTGGCTTCAGGTTTATTTGTCCCCGGTTTGTAATAAACAAAATAATGTTCTTCATGTTTAGGTTCTTATCCAATGATATTATAACTGAAAACTGTAGATACGTTACCTACATGATATTTTGACAAAACAAGTGGCACGATAACGCACACATACGTAAAGTAATATTGTAACGCCAAACTATCTTCCATAAAATCTGGAATTAAGATGGCAAATTCTCAATATCGGTGGTGCAAAAGAAATAGTTATATGTTGGTTATATACGGACGGATTGACGGGGCAGCCGTCAAAAATAAGCCAATTAGCTAAGTTTTAACAAGGCGCTGTCGAAGCGCTTATGGCGTATCTACTGCTTGTTAGTGGTAATATCATTAGTTTTTATCCCAATTTTAGTAATTCATAAATTCGTTATATGACATAGTTTCTAAGTAAGATTGTCGTATAACATTGTGTTTCAACCTAAATTAGGTAAATTTTAAAAAAATATATGAGGCAAACGAACAGGTGGGTCACCTGATGTAAGTGATCACCACCGTCCATAGACACTTACAACACCAGGGGAGTCGCAAGTGCGTTGCCATTCTGTGTTGGGGGGAGGAAGGCATGGGGTAGGGGAAAGTGGAAAGGGAGAGTAGGTGGTTCTCCGGCGCTCTCACTGACCGAACGAAACGCAACAATGCAAGCACTGTTACTTCACGTCGGTTTTCTGTGTCGGGTGGTAGTAGCGGGGGCCACCTGACTCATTCATGTTGAAACCAGTAATAGCTTCAGCGTGGCTCTACCACCACGTACATACAAAGTGTATTCTATTATGTAAGAAAACAATTTGTTCAACTTCGTTTAAGTAAAGACCGCTATTAATATTCTAGGAGAACCACAGGTCGTCTTTGGTTCTGGTTTTTAATGTGTTTAGATTGTTTAATAATTTGTAACCGTTTCTCTGCATTATTTAATTAGAAATGACGAGATCTACAGAACAACGAAATGTATACAGTCCGGCTTTTGTAGCAGTGAATAGGGCACTTTGGGCATAAAACCGAGAATCGAAGGGACTAAAGACGCAGATACATACAACCTCATATAAGTACACGTACACACAATACGTACAAAAACTTCGTGATTTCTAAAAGCCTGCATCCAACTGTGAACGCCTTAGCCAATTGAACGACTAGATAGAACTGTATAAGGAAGGGTGCAAATAAAACTAAATTTATCAAGGGTGAATTTATATTGAATAACCTTTTCTACAATATTATACAGAAGACTGTAACTCGCGTACTCCACACGACCAACCCGCACGAGTTGGGAGTAAACCAATTTAGAAAAAATATAATATTTAAATTAAAATAATAATATTTTACATCTCAGTGCCTCTATACTCACGCTAGCGTAAATGCACTTATCAAAATTTTAATTGGCCATCACTATTTGCAAATGTCCGAACGATTATTTCGTATTTACTAGTTATTATTCTATATACAGTTAGCAAAATTTCATACCCGAATCGTCGTTCAACTTATATTTGCACTTTTACCTATCAAAACACTATCACGCAAATAATAGTAATTCTTATAAACGTTCTCGAACATTCGCAAACACGATGACCGCTTTACAATACGCCCGGATCGATATGCGAAGAAGAAGAAAACAAGTCATACATCTTTAGGTACTATGAAACATTTATATCACAAAGTATAGGTGAGATTTTAACAGAAAAATATAACAGTTCGCTTTCCTCTCATAAATCGTACATACGGACAATCAAATTTAGGCAAGAATTAACCAATGTGCAATAGATTACATGTCATTGTATGTCTTGTAACAAGAAGATATTGTTGTTAATTAACATAATATGTTAATAATTATTAATAAGTCTATGATTATGATACCATAAAATCGATGGGCAAGTTGATGGAATGATTAATTAATGGCCGAAGTTCGTTTTATCAAATTCTATGTATGTAGGAAATTTAAACGTTTGAAACCATCATTTCCGTACACTTTAACATAGTTTTTTCCATGAACTTTTGTAATCGATAATGTCGATAAAACCGAAAACCAAAAGCACCGTTTTGTTTTCAAGTGTACAGTTTTTTTTTTAAATCTAACAAGCGTGTTTTACATTTCTTCTTATTGCAAGCGCTACACACAAAAGTCGATCCTTACGAAAATCATATTATGGTCCCGAAAATAACGCTAGGCTAAAGGGCAAAGGGTTGAATATAACAGTGAAAATAAATTTGGCAAATTAATCAACTTAGCAGATACATTCACAGTTCTAACCAAAAAAAATACCAACGGAAATTAATTTTCTGAAAGCATTCTCAATCTTGTCGATATTATTGGAATCTTTCTAACGTATCTCTATTATTTATCGTAATGCTAACGATTCACATATCACCTTTAAGCCCACTGAAATAAATATCACCTAACCCTTTCTTACATCGAAAGCAGAAAGCATCATTAAAATATATCGTAAACACAGTTACATTGTGTGTTCATTAAATTGCATTATTATTTATTAGAAATCATCGAACAAAAGTAATACAAAATACTAACAACGTATGTACATAATTTTGAATATGCACACTGTTTGATAATATTGTTTTTTGCAGCACGACATTATGTGTTAAATTATAAATTTGATTTCAGAATTGTTAGGAAAATAGTGTATCTATGTATATGTTTATCGACTCTAGGTTCTAATAGAAGTTAAATTCAATAATAAACTGAGATTATATAATAACGATATAAACTATAACAAAAGAATATTCACGTACAACTAACGTGTATACTCAATATAGAGTGTGTATTAAAATATCGATTTTTTTAGATTTCAGAATTGTTAGGAAAATAGTGTATCTATGTATATGTTTATCGACTCTAGGTTCTAATAGAAGTTAAATTCAATAATAAACTGAGATTATATAATAACGATATAAACTATAACAAAAGAATATTCACGTACAACTAACGTGTATACTCAATATAGAGTGTGTATTAAAATATCGATTTTTTTATCGATACATTTTTATCACATATCGATAACTTTAGCTACAATTTTGCAAGTTTTTTAAAAGTATGCAGTATACATTTTGAATAATCGAGTTAATAACCTTCAAATTAATCGAACTGCAATAAAAACTATCATCAAACAGCGCAACGTATATAAACTGTCCGCGCAAACAACACTGCATCACTCACACCGTTAACTCAATTTGATTACTATAATGCATCGGAATCTTCAATTTCTACCATACTATACAAGAAATGGAGGTAAACATTATAAACTAATAGAAAAAATAATCAATACACTCTACAATCTTTTTCTTTCCCATTTTAAATAACATAAAAAAATAATCATCAAATAATTTCGTTACAACATATAGAGCTCTTAATCGTTCCTTATTCATTAAATTAATAATGGAATAATTGATTTTTCTCGCGTTCACTTCGCTAATTATACACAATACATAATAATAATAGTTCGTGTGTAGAGGAGTACTCACTACACAGTCCTAGTGTTTCGCACCATCTCACTGGTTGTTTACTTGTTGTCGTGTTAAAATATAACCCCATAATCCTCTTCTTGTTGTTGGTAAACGTTAAAATTTATCGCCTTAACGAGACGGCGCGGGAGTGGAGGGGGGGGCGGCCGGCTTACTTAAATTAAATGGCATCGAAATCCTCACCTGAAAATAATAAAAGAAAACATGATTAATGAACTTTTTAATTACAGGTCATCATAATCTATTCATCTACTGTAAGTATCTGTAAATAATTATAATGATTACAGCTAGTAATTTACAGATAGTAATTCGGCCACGCGTTACTGCGGGCACAGTTATTACATGCTAAATTAAAATTTTACTATTTTCGAAATTTACACGTGGCGCCATCTATGATATTTTTATAACAGTCCTACAGTTTTCTGTTAACAAGCTAATTTAAAGCGCCATCTGTTCCAGACTGATAAACTTACAATGAATAACAATAATCAGTTGTATTAAATTTTATGTATATAAAACTTCGATCAATAATTACTAGATAAAGGGTCACGTACAAAATCGAAGCTAAATCCTGTCCGCGTAAATATATACTTGTGTAGCTATTTGTTTACAAGAAAGGGAGCAAAACAGAATTTGTTTACTAAGAAAGGGAGCAAAACAGTTTTAAGTTCAACCTAATTACAACCGTGACACCTAGTAATAAAGACACGAATGTTCAAAATATTATCTAATACTTACGATAAAACGAGCAAAGTAATAAACTACTCCCGTTACTTACAAAAGAAAAGACAACATAAACAAATTTGTGTGAATTCAACCTTAACACGCAATGAATAAACTACTTTTTCCGGTTATTCTGCGTGTTTGTGCGTGGTTGGCGAGCCTTGACCAAACATTTGTACCACATTTTAAAATCGGTAATTTTGTTTTAAATTTAATATTATTTGCCAGTTTAAAGCTTAAATATTACTTATTTAACATGTATTTAGGGAAAGTAAGGTACTCCGGCCGTTAAATTGCTTTTTCGGGTATTATTTTTGCATCTTTTGAATACACTGCGGCATTGTGAAACGTGTTTACATTGGCTCTGTTTCAAACAAACTAAACAAGATAAAAGCTCACGTTTCAAGTGAGCTGTTATTTACCAATACGTATTTTTCGCGCCGACACGATATCTAGTTATTATTGATCGAAGATATAAAAGGTGTGAATACTTGACATCTGACAGGGGAGAGTAGAAGAGGAAAACATTTTATGCCGATCTTATTATAACAAAATTCCACAGCACATTACCGATTCGCCGAATAGTGAGTTCAAGCATCATGTCAAGCAGGTTTTAATGTCCAAGGCTATGGCGGATCGATATGTAAACGCTGGGGCATGCTGAAAACGATGCCCCTCTCTGTGCATGCACTAAAAACTAATGTAACAAATATCTATATTTTATAGGAATATATGTAATGAAAAGATAAACCAGATTTAGTTTCTTGCTGGTTCTTCTCAATGATTGGGTTGTACGTTCATAAGCGACGTCTCAGGGCCTAAATCGAATAAAGTATTT
>MU161676.1:11088-38201 GCA_015888305.1 Antheraea pernyi | reverse complement strand
GGAGGTCGCGACCCACACTTTGAAAAACAATGGTTTACAACATTTATGATTGAAGATAGGTAAATAATAGATTTCAAACATGAGAAACGGTTAATAGAGTCCAATAAATAAATAACCTAGAACATTGATATATATAAAAACCCAAGATGCACTCAACGTCTCAAATCCCTCCGATATGCACACAATTGAAAATTAAGCGGTCATTTCAAATAGTCTCGCGTCGCTTACGTCCGTGTAAAAACAACTTTAAGTCATTCAGGTAAGGTTGAATTTGCAAAATCATAAGTTTATCGCATAACTATAACATATATAACATATATATTGGGGAGTTTTTAAGGCTAGTTTTGAGCGCTACATTTATTCGAGACTGTGCGTCTTGGGTTTTTATATGTTAATGGCCGATAGCCATCAAAATTCCGCATAAAATCGTCATTTCATGCAGACATGTTCAATTGTTTTAACATGATTAAGCCTTAAAGGATCTAGGGTCATTCTACGCTAAATAATACGCTAATTCTGATATTCCTCAAGGTAGCCCTTCCGGTAAATTTAGCCGTTTTTATAACTCGTTCAAAAGATATTATAGCATTTTTTTTTTGTTTTGGACATAAATTTCTTAAAAATGAACCAAGGACTCAAGAAGACTGCCGACAGAAGTGAAAACTCAAAACAATGGAATAACTGTGTTTTCATTTGAAATTAAATGTAATCCGAATTATTTGCAATTTAATCATTAGTATCAATATTGAAATCATTAACACTAGTCTCGTCTTCACATGTATTCACTCTCGGAGCAATAGTTATAAAAAAAATGATACAGTTTATTTATGAATCAAATATATCATGGGCTGTACAGTCTCAATACAAAATATAAATATTAGATGTACACAGGCTACTATACTACGCGTCGCTAGTCTGGCTGAAGCCCCGCAAATGCACGGTCGGTCACGCTTATTAGCATGTCATGACACGAAATGATAAGTTTATATACACAACCCAGGCCCACCTCCCCTCCTCTCTCCTCTCCCTCTCCCTCCCCTAACCCTTCCCCCAAAGGGTGGCAACTTGGGACTCCTCTGGTGTTGTTAGTGTCCATGAACGGTGGTCGTCACTTAACATAAGGCCCACCTGTTCGTTTACCACCTATGACATAAGAAAAAAAAAACCGCTCATACCACTTCAAAAAATTGGTTGTCCGTAAAAGTAACGTTGGTTGTCCGTAAAGTAGTAAAATTGGTTGTCCGTAAAAGTAACGTTGGTTGTCCGTAAAGTAGTAAAATTGGTTGTCCGTAAAAGTAACGTTGGTTGTCCGTAAAGTAGTAAAATTGGTTGTCCGTAAAAGTAACGTTGGTTGTCCGTAAAGTAGTAAAATTGGTTGTCCGTAAAAGTAACGTTGGTTGTCCGTAAAGTAGTAAAATTGGTTGTCCGTAAAAGTAACGTTGGTTGTCCGTAAAGTAGTAAAATTGGTTGTCCGTAAAAGTAACGTTGGTTGTCCGTAAAGTAGTAAAATTGGTTGTCCGTAAAAGTAACGTTGGTTGTCCGTAAAGTAGTAAAATTGGTTGTCCGTAAAAGTAACGTTGGTTGTCCGTAAAGTAGTAAAATTGGTTGTCCGTAAAAGTAACGTTGGTTGTCCGTAAAGTAGTAAAATTGGTTGTCCGTAAAAGTAACGTTGGTTGTCCGTAAAGTAGTAAAATTGGTTGTCCGTAAAAGTAACGTTGGTTGTCCGTAAAGTAGTAAAATTGGTTGTCCGTAAAAGTAACGTTGGTTGTCCGTAAAGTAGTAAAATTGGTTGTCCGTAAAAGTAACGTTGGTTGTCCGTAAAGTAGTAAAATTGGTTGTCCGTAAAAGTATAATTGGTTGTCCGTAAAAGTATAATTGGTTGTCCGTAAAAGTATAATTGGTTGTCCGTAAAGTCGGTCTACGGACGATAATTTTACGTGAAAAACTAAATACTTTTATGAATTGAATTGAATTATTCTATATATGAATAGATGCGTCCCAAGCCGAACATTTAGGCCTTTCGCGTCTGTTTAGCGCTCGGCTCAGATGGAACGTGACAATGAGACGAATGTTTTTCGTGCGTGCAGCCGACGTTCATCGATTTATAAGACGTTATCACTTCAAAAATATCGTTTTTAAAGTCGAATCTACATTTACGCGAGCGAAGCTTTGTCAAAAGTTAGCCTAATATTAATATGGTATTTTTCAAATGCTTCCAGTTGATTGTCTTCGCTTTAGTGGTGGTGGCCATCGGGCAGAAGTACCCAGCTGGAGTCCATCCAGCTGTCTGCCCCAACTATCCGTTTTGTGATGTTCAAACGCTAGCCCGTCACACGCCCGACGGTACCCCGATCCCGGAATGGGTCAGGAATCCATCCATACTGCCGGCTCCTGTACCTAACTACTATGCTGCTGGTTCTTTGTAAGTAACTCGATAAATATAAAAAAAAATTACTAATGAAGAATGTTTCAGAAAGGGTTTTTTAGCGTTAGCCCAAAGTAGACGTAGACGAAGTTTTTTTTTTAATATTATTGGAGGCAAACGAACAGTTGTGTCACCTGATGTTAAATGATCACCACCGTCCATAGACGCTTGCAACATTAGGAGAGTCGCAAGTGCATTGCCAGCCTTTCTTTGGGAGCGGGAGAGAGGGGACAGGGGGAAAGGGAAGTGGGCAATAATGAAAGCACTGTTACTTCACGATGGTTTTCTGTGAGAGGGTGGTACTACCCCGGACGAGTCGACCTATTCATGCTGAAACAAGTAATAGTTTCAGCGTGGCTCTACTACCTACAGAAGTCGCAGGCAGTAGCTAGTGTTATATATTAGCAAATCTTAAATCAATTGCACCAAGGCACATAATAATATGAACTTTGTTTTTTGAGAAAAAAAAGTCAAATAATTGATCTGGTACTGGTATGATGTCACATTCCCAACGGCATAAAGCAGCTAACGCTGTTTCTTTTTAACTCGTATTGTTCAGTTACGTGATAGAAAAAGACAGGCATCTTTAGTCAGTGTGAATTAGCGGATGTTTCAGAGTTTTTAGTGGGATCTAAGAGTGTAATGTAGTGGATTTTATATTTTATCCATAATCTTGTGTTATTTGGCTTCTATATTTTGTAATATTGTTGGTGTTTTACGTAATATAGTTTGACTGACTAACCAAAACCCCCAGGAAAGTTCTAACAAGATGGCCACCATCATGTTAGTTCATTGAATTATCGCAAGAAATTTGTAATATCATTCGAAACATGTAATACCTATTCGATAATAGCAGTAATAATATATTAGGAGATTGGTTATTAAATAAAATACCCTATACTGTTTTCTACTTCAACCGACAGAAAGTTAATTACGTTAATCTGTGGTTTTTATTAAAAAACAAAGTACATTTTATTAATTTATTTTTCTTTTCAACTTTAATTAATCGTGTCAATTTAAATTATATACACTTATTAAATAAACTAAATTCCCGCATTGACAACGAAGAAACTGAGACCAAATGTTCCTTTTATATTAAAACTATTTTTTATTTTATTTTTGGTAACCAATCTTTTAGATTATTACTGCCATTGTCAAGTGAGTATCGATATTACAAGTTTCTTGATATAATTTCAATGAACTAACAAGATGGTTATGGTCTCTCTGTGCAGCCACTAAAAAGGAATGTAGCTTCATGTGTCTATTATGTTGTAATAATAAAAAAATGAAATATAAACCAGATCGAGTTTCTTGCCGGTTCTTCTCGATGACTGGGTTGTTTTCCGAACCGGTGGTAGTTTTGACGTTCATAAGTGCCTTCTCAGGGCCTAAATTGAATAAAGAGTATTTAGATTTGATTTTGATTTTGAAATAATCGAAAGCTTTGATGTTATAGTTAATTGTATACAAAAATCTCATGGTTTTTAGATATTTAAATTATTTTGACGCAATGAACGCTCGGTTGTTAAGTATTCGGACATCAAATCCGAACCCTTAGAGTAAACTTGAGGTTTAATTGAATTGAAGGAAATCATCGCGAGCAAATTAGAACATTGATATTGATATTTCTATGATGCCTTCATGATTCGTTTCCAACATTTCGATAGTCGTAGTCTGTAGATGTTTTCCGGCAGCTACAGTTTACAGCCAGCTTTGCTCTAGGTGTAGAGTGTCAGCATAATTAATTCAGCTTTAATGATAATTCCTTTAACTACTAGAATAATGCTACTTTAACTAGAGGGCATTGACATTAATATTGTATGTAATTAACAGTATACCAAGTTTTTTTTTTAACTTTTATTTTTGGCAACCGATCTTTTAGATTATTATTGCCATTGTCGAGTAGTTAATAGTATCTTCTTCCATTCCATTTTTGGCAACCAGTCTTCTAGTAGACTATTACTGTCCATGTCAAGTGAGTATCGACATTACAAGTTTCTTGATATAATTTCAATGAACTAACAAGATGGTGGCCATCTTGTTAGAACTTTCCAGGGAGTTATTGTGGCATCTCAGAATTCATAGTCCGTGGTATTATTTTCCATTCGCTTCACTTATGCACAATAAACAAACTATGTTACATAAAACGCCACCAATTTTACACAATATAGAGTCAAGTAACACAAGATTATAAATAAAAAATTAAATCCACTACATGACAGAACAAAATCCCGCCAAAAACTCTCTGTTAAAGAGAAAGAAAACCGAAAGAAAGTATTACGTATCTATGTTTATGTATCTATATTATATATCTGTGGTTTTCATTAAAAAAACGAAGTACATTTTATTAATTTATTTTTCTTTTCAACATTGACTTATTAAATAAACTAAATGCCCGCATTGACAACGAATAAAATGAGACCAAATGTTCTTTTTATATTACGACTATGAAATAAAACGGGAACTCAACAATTGCACGTCAATTTGCCAATCCTGTCAATATTTGTAATTTGACACACTTTGTCACATCACAGCAAAAAAAAATTAGCTAAATAGATGCCCCTTCCAAAATGACACGCGTACGTGCATTCAGCAATTGATTTTTTATATATAATAGCTTTAAAGACTAAAAAAGCATGATTCCATAATTTTATACATAAATAACATATAATTTCTCTTCCAGTGCCGCTCCCCGTTACCCGGCTGATTTCCCCGCAGCCCTGTGCCCGAACTACCCATACTGCTAAACGCAAATTAAAAAGTTTCGTTTCGCGCCCACGTCTCATGCTTTAGCACCACAGATTATAGATTTAAACCATCAATATTCATCACGATAATGGAAGATTAAAGCAATTATTTTCCGGGCTGTGATATATATACTCTACAGCAAATATTTCTGTATTGTAGTAAGCCATTTATAAGTTCTATCATAAAATGTCAAACCAGTTTTTTTTTTAATGGACATTTTTATGTATACTTTTAAATTTATATCTCTGCGTGTCATAATAAGACAATAAGTAACAATTATGTATATTTGTAAAAAAATGTAATAATTGTAAATAAATTTATATTTTCTAAGTTACATTGTTTTATTCTTGTGTCTCACTAGCCGATTGCTCAAAGGAGGTGAATATTTTTAACCGACTTCAAAAAAAGGAGGAGGTTATCAATTCGTCTGTTTTTTTTTTTCTAATGTATCCTTACATATATTATAACTAGCTGACCCGTGCCCACATCGTTGGGTGGTACATTTGTAAAAAAACTATGTTTTGTGACTTAAATATAAAAGTTAGATATATATTAGTTAGTTATCAAGCTCTACAACTTTTCTCTATAACTCAATCATATACCTCTCATCGTTAAGGCAGCGTTCGTAAGAAACCTTTTCGTTTGACCGTTTTTTCTCCGACATACATTGTAAATCCGACTACCACAAAAAAGTCTTTCCATTCTCCAAGTTAATATATAGCCTATGACACTTAACGTATATAACGTGACTTTCTATTGGTAAAAGAATTTTCCAAATCGATTTAGTAGTTCCTGAGATTACCCCCTACAACCTCACAAGCTCACAAACTTTACCTCTTTATAATATAAGTATCTA
Source organism: Antheraea pernyi (assembly GCA_015888305.1). Taxonomy (NCBI): domain Eukaryota; kingdom Metazoa; phylum Arthropoda; class Insecta; order Lepidoptera; family Saturniidae; genus Antheraea; species Antheraea pernyi. Next base: position 32,172 of record MU161676.1, on the reverse strand, counting down.
TAGATTAGGTATATTCTAACTTCTCTCCGTGTGTATGTGACTGAACTCCTCCTAAACGGCAGATTGTTCTGGTGGATCCAAGAATGGTTTAGATTCACAATTGGATCCGGTAGATGGCGATGCGGTTGAATTTTAGATGTTTTTATTATCAAGGTGGGGTAACGTCCGCCGGTCCCGCTAGTATATATATATATTACTTTAACACGCCAATTAGTGATGTCATTTTAATTGTAATTAGTGAAAAGGTAGGTTGCCAAAAATTAAATTAGAATACTTAAACATGACGTATTTACCTAAGGAAAAAAAATGGACTTATATACACACGTAAGAAGTTACTTCTTTAGGTTAAAACAAAGACAGTAAATGCAATTGATATCAATTTAATTTAAAAATTGTAAGTTGATTTAATTTTTAACCTGGTAATTATTTAAATTATATAACGCACTAACAATTTTTATATGCATGCCGTTATTGCCTGTAAATAGGTTCATATCTAGCAAAAATGTTGAACTGTACATCTTACTATATTTTAACAACATGTATTGGTGTTGATTCTGTTGATAACCTAAATAAATAAGCTATAAAAGACTGTAAAATTAATTCTATATATATATCTGTACACCGAATCTAGCAAGATTCCAAAAAGAAGCAGAAAAAACGGTTTATCAAGTAATAATTTATAATGTAAATCAATAACAAAACAGAAAGGTTATAAAAATGTAACCCGACTACGAAAAAAAACATTAAATAGGTAATAAACAAGGTCCTGTTTCATATCATCCTCTTATTGATTAAAACAAGTCATTTGATATGTTAAATATTCCTATTTATTTAGTTCTATTAAAGTCCTACGTCACTTCTACATTATAATTTAATTCAAATGCTGTAATAATTGCACTGTGATAATTATCAGATCAAATAATATGTAAATAGCCATGAAATAATTTTATAGATAAGTAAGCCTTCAGAGATAACCTATATAGGTGATCTTTTTTGATTTTTTAATTTAAAAAAAGGTCCATATAGTAATTAATTTTGGTAAAAATCGGATGACAGTGTATAACAAGATGAACGAGCCAAAAATTGTCTTTGAAGGATATTATTTAATTATTGACATTGAATAGTTTAATTTATAAATAATGAAAAGTAAATTTTAACTCTCACATATTTCCACATGTATAAACTATGTTAGTTCCCATGACGAAGGTTTAGAAGTTACGCGCCTAAATTGATTTCAATGTCATTGGCGCAACTTTCGTCTTGTATGCGTGCAAAGGCGTTGCGTGTAAACAGCCTAAATTCTAATCCTGTCGAAATAAATTCATTACAAACATTTAGAATACTGAATAGATATTATATTACGCAAATTTTAAAAAGATTAATTACATTTCTAGTGGAAATGATGAATTAAGTAACTATCTAAATTTACCAGAACCAATAATATGGTTTGTGACATTTAAAGTTGATTGTAAAAGCTTGTTAAATTTACCTGTTTATAGATTTTGTATATTTTAACGTATATTATCAATCTTACTTAATAATCATGGAAGATGAAGTAAGGAATGGTATCTTTGTATATAAAATATGTACCAAAAGTTGTAAATTTGAAGGAACGGACTAGTAATTTTGTTATGTATAAACAGCGATAGTTAAAAAACACTGAATTTATTTCTTTGATAGTTGTATGTTAACGTCAACTTGGTATACTGGAGTTTTTGGCGTGATTTTGGTCTGTTATGTAGTGGATTTTATTTTTTATCCATAATCTTGTGCTACTTGACTCTATATTTTGTGTAAAATTAGTAGTGTTTTATGTAATATAGTTTGTTTATTGTGCATAGGTGAAGTGAATGGAAAATAATACCACGGACCATGAATTCTGAGATGCCACAAAAACTCCATGGAAAGTTCTTACAAGATGGCCACCATCTTGTTAGTTCATTGAATTTATATTAAGAAACTTGTAATATCGATACTCACTTGACAATGACAGTAATAGTCTACTAGAAGACTGGTTGCGAAAAATGAAATAGAAGAAGAACTTGTAATACTATTAACTACTCGACAATGGCAGTAATAATCTAAAAGATCGGTTGCGAAAAATAAAGTTAAAAAAAACTTGGTATACTGTTAATTACATACAATATTAATGTCAATACCCTCTAGTTAAAGTAGCATTATTCTAGTAATTAAAGGAATTATCATTAAAGCTAAATTAATTATGCTGACACTCTACACCTAGAGCAAAGCTGGCTGTGAACTGTAGCTGCCGGAAAACATTTACAGACTACGACTATCGAAGTGTTGGAAGCGAATCATGAAGGCATCATAGAAATATCAATATCAATGCTCTAATTTGCTCGCGATGATTTCCTTCAATTCAATTAAACCTCAAGTTTACTCTAAGGGTTCGGATTTGATGTCCGAATACTTAACAACCGAGCGTTCATTGCGTCAAAATAATTTAAATATCTAAAAACCATGAGATTTTTGTACACAATTAACTATAACATCAAAGCTTTCGATTATTTCAAAATCAAAATCAAATCTAAATACTCTTTATTCAATTTAGGCCCTGAGAAGGCACTTATGAACGTCAAAACTACCACCGGTTCGGAAAACAACCCAGTCATCGAGAAGAACCGGCAAGAAACTCGATCTGGTTTATATTTCTTTTTTTTATTATTACAACATAATAGACACATAAAGCTACATTCGTTTTTAGTGGCTGCACAGAGAGAGGCGTCACTTCCAGACGTCGCTATCGTTCACATATTGATCTACCCTGTAAATAACCTTTATGTATTAAGAACCGCTTGACATAACACTTGAACCTATTATCCGGCAAATCGGTAATGTGTTTTGGGACTTTGTTATAAAATCTAACACTATTACCCACAAAACTGTTACTGGTCTTAGTAAGCCTGAAACATGGAGTGACCAGTTTGTTATGGTTTCTGGTATTTACATTATGTCGGTCTTTTACTAAATCCAGATTATCTAAGTTTTTCCGGGCGTACATCAAATTCTCAAGAAAACACCGTGAAGAAATCAGACAATGTTTTTCGAGTATATATGGTTTTCTATATCTTCGAATCGCTTTATAGCTTATAATATAATATAAGCTTATAAAATAATACTTTTGGTTGTTATTTGTTTTATTTTATTCTTTATTGACAGATAATAAATGTAATCTAGTCGTGGTGGCCTAGTGGTTTGACCGGTGGAATATTATTTCGATGTCCGCAGGTTCGAACCCCGGCATATACCAACGAATTCTTCGGAATTCGCGTACATTTACTAATTTAAATTGGTAACAGTATCGGCTGGCGGTGAAAGAAAACATCGTGAGGAAACCTGAACCTGAGAAATATTCTTGTAGTACTACTGTACGTGGGAAAAACATAGAATCTCAGTGTTTGAAAGTGCCAATACATCGTGGGCTGGCGTGGTGACTATACCCATGCCTTCCTTCGGGAAGAGGCTTATGGCCCTGCAGTGGGCCTCTTACAGGCTGATGATGATGAATAAGTCTAAAGGCTTAATGTCCAAAATATACTATAGAGTGGATAATATACGCCCCTCTCTGTGCATGCGTCAAAAACGAATGTAACTGTCTATGTATATAACTATGCATGCTCGTAAAAGTATGTTGTGTCATGTTATCGTTACATAGTATAAAAGAAAGTCCTCTGCCGCGTCTGTCTGTCTGTCTGTTCGCGATAAACTCAAAAACTACTGATCGGATTTTCATGCGGTTTTCACTAGTTGATACAGTGATTCGTGAGGAAGGTTTAGGTAATATAATTGGTCAAGGTTTTTATTATCTGGGCTGGGCAACGTCCGCCGGGCCCGCTAGTGTATAATGAAAATATAAACATGATCGAGTAAATTTATGGTTCTTTTCGGTGACTCGGTTGTTTTCTAAACCGGTGGTAGTATTGCCATGAGGGCCTAAATTGATCACAGTATTTTTTATACATGTTACACTGTTGTTTCTTAATCAGAAATCGAATCAATTTTCGTTAATTGCTTACGAAAGGATATATTCAGAGCGTGCAAAGGCATCGCGTGTCAACAGCCCATTTCCTTATCGAAGTAATATTGAATTATTTTTTTACAACGAAAATTATAAAAAGAAATTCTTTAACGACAATTTAATTAGTTTTGATTAATTTGTTGTAAATAAGAAAACAAGCAGATTCATTTAAGTATATTTGTGCATCTGATAATAATTTTTGGGCAGTTGGGTAGTTTTGGCGGGATTTTTGTCTGTCATGTAATGGCTGCCAATTTTTATTCACTGCGTTGCGTTATTTGAGCCTACATCGTATCATGTTAGTCAATCAATTATATTAGTAGCATTTTGCGTAAATTCTGTGATGTCAAAAACACACATGGTGTGTCGTGAAGACACACGATAGAAGTGAATTAATTAAAAAATACAACAACAAAAAACAGGGTGTGTGTCGTGAAGACAAACGATAGAAATGAAAGTATTGTACGACAGGGAAACATTTTAACTAAAAAAATATACAACAAACAGCCATCGTCACTCGGTATTCCCAGGCGGTCACCCATAGTGCCGATTAGGCAGTCCCTGGTCCTCTGGAAAAAAATTGTTAGAAGGTACCGTGGAGTTTTAGTCCGTGCGACTCGGGCATAGGGTACATCGATCTTCAGCTGCTCGGCGGGATGGATATCCGTTAGAGATTTCCCCATTAAATAACAGGCGGTCACCCATCCAAGCACTGACTGCGGCCGACGTTGCTTATCTTCGAGATCTGACGAGAATCGGTATTTTCGTCTCACAAAAGATTGCGCATCAAAATCTCAAAGCTCATTTATAAGAAGTTATACCTCTTAGCTCTGGAAAGTTCTAATAAATTGGCTGTCATTTTTGTTAACACTACCAAATCATCACAATATACTAAACATTCCAAAACGAAATCATTACATATTTGATAACGGCAGTAATAAAGTTCTAGCTCAAAGATTGCTATATATTAATCTATATTTAATAACTCGATTGTTATTACATTTCTATGTTATTTACTTACTTATATACTACTAGCTGTGCCCGCGACTTCATCCGCGTGAAACTTTGTGTAAATAACAATTTTATTAAAGTCTTTTAAGAATTTTATTAAACTACATGACAGACCAAGATCCCGCCAAAAACTCAATACCAGACATTGTATTTTATTACTTCTTCCTAGACACCTGCAACATTATTTTTTTTACAAAAATCTAATAATTACAGACACATTAGATTTACATTCTTATTATATCTATAGATATTCTATACTAGATACACAATATTGTACGATTACTAAGTTTTCGTATCTACTTATCCATACGAACAGACCTGTATTAAATTATATTACGCTTTGACTTGTTTTTAATCTATGGCAACATCTTATTGACTGCAGATATATACCTTACTATTGTTTTACAAAAAAAAAAAAACATTTTATAGCAAAATCATAACGAAACTAATCGTAATTTTAAATAGATTAATAAAACAAATAAAGACATCATAACGAATTCATTGTTATGGAATGCAGTCCTGTTTTCGAATGATCAAGGGCGCCTACATGAAAATCAAGATTCCCGCTCTGTCAGTTTGACTTTGACAGATGGACAGGTGACGCGGGAAACAATCAATAATCGAAATCTTTCAGAAGGTAATTTGTAGTTTCATTTACCATCAAGAAAGACATAAATAACTTTTTAATAAATATTATATTATAGTATATAATAATATTATTATAAAGAGGTAAAAGTTTGTGCGTTTGTGACGTTGTGAGTTTATGACGTTGTAGGGGGTGATCTCAGGAACTACTAAACGGATTTGGAAAATTCTTTTACCAATAGAAAACCATGTTATTTGTGAGTGTCATAGGCTATATATATATCATCACGCTAAAACCAATAGGAGCGGATTAAGAATGAAGAATGTTTTAAAATCTGATTTCTTTTTTCTTTTTGAGAGCTTCCAATGCGTCTTGGCCCAAAATAATTATTCTACGCGTACGAAGTCGCGGGCAGAAGCTAAATTATGGATATGGATAAAGAGGTAAAGTTTGTGAGGTTGTAGGGGGTAATATCTGGGGAGTCGTAGAAAAAATGGTCGAACGACAACGTTTCTTACGAACAATGAGAGATATATGATTGAGTTCTAGAGAAAAGTTGTAGCTTGATAATGCCTATTACCGTCCAACGAAGTGGGCACGGGTCAGCTAGTAAAGAATATAAATCTATGAACAATCACTTGTATTTGTTTTTAACTGAAGGACAGTTTACATGAGTTATTAAGGTTGCTTTCTCATGTATTTCTACTTATATTTTCAATATCATTAACTAGTCTTTTCTATTGAGGATCACTTCTACCTATCCGATCTAATAAATTATTTTTACTAGAAGCAATAACAAATTGGTCATTCCATGTTTAAAGCTCACTAAGACCAGTAAGAGGTAAGGGGTGTCGAATAACATCTAAGACTTGAGACACCCAAGCCAATCTCACCTGCACGTGATGCGCCCTGCTGAATAACGAACGAGGCAATGGCGAAAGCGGGGTGGTAGGGTTGTACAGCCTGACTGGGTAACCGCAGCTGACTCACGCAACCACCATGTATATGGCGAAAAAGCCCGTCATAGTGATTCGCTTCTGCGGGTCGCGTTTCGGGATCAGCCTGTGCATATCCAGCTTTTCACAGGCCGGCATGACAGCGGCGACCGGCGATGGATAGTGTGTCACTCGGTGGTCGCCATTGTTTTTGGATTGTACTGTGCTTACCATCAGGCACAGTTCAGTCATTTTGTCGTGCTACAATATAGATAGTAGTGTTAGGTTTTATAAAAACACATTACCGATTTGCTGAATAGTCACTTCTAGCACCATATATATCGAGCTGGATTTAATGACAAAAGGTTACGTTATGGTGCATCAAGATGTGAACAATGGTGACGTCTGGAAATGACTCCTCTCTGTGTATCCACTAAACACGAATGTAACTATCTACGTTTGTAAAAAATATGTATCATGAAAAGACAAACCAGATCGAGTTACTCGTCGGTTCTTTTCGATGACTGAATTGTTTTCCGAACCGGTGGTAGCTATGACGTTAAATTTAATAAAGTATTATTGATTTTGATTGTCTTTTCTTTAGATGCTCGAGCGTTCTTGACAAATAAGCATCATAGAAAAAAAAGTGTGCTCACATTAATACCTAAAGTGCAATTGGACTGAACAAAAAAAAACAAATTTCACTTTTATTTTTGTTGCCCGCTTCATGTGAAATGTCCGAACTATGTTAATAAAAGAACCGTATAAGTGATTTTCGATTTATTAGCATAATAACTAGCCTCTGCTCGCGACTTCATCCGCGTGAAATAGTTCCTTTGGGCCAACACTAACACACAGCGTAAGCTCTCAAGAGGAAAAAAAATCCCGCCTTTGAAATATTCGTCATGATGCTCCGCTTCTATTGATCTTCAAGTGATGATAGCCTATAAATGATCCTCGATAAATAAGCTATATAACACTGAAAGAATTTTTCAAAACGGACCAGTATTTCCTGAGATTACCCCCTACAACGTCACAAACTCACAAACTATACCTCTTTATAATATTAGTATGGATAACAGACAGACAGACTGTTTACTGTTATAATAGGGAATTATTCTGGTATCGCATCTATGAAACGTCGAATGTCGTTCAGTCCTCGTCAATCATGTTGGCCGCTCGGAATATAGCTGGTAAGTACTGGCTTACGATTAATATCTTCAAATCAAATCAAATCAAAAATACTTTATTCAGTTTAGGCCCTAATAAGGCACTTATGAACGTCAAAGACTACTACCGGTTCGGAAAACAACCCAGTCATCGAGAAGAACCGGCAAGAAACTCGATCGGGTACATTTTTTTTAACATATATTTCTAATACATTATACAACAATGCTTTATAAAGCTGAAGAGTTTGTTTGTTTGTTCATTTATCGAGGAAGGCTATAGGCTATATATCATCACGCTAAGACCAATAGAAGCAGAGCACCAATGAAGAATGTTTCAAAATCGGGCACTTTTTTTGCTTTTGAACGATTACGTTATTATTTTATACGTTGCCATGGTAACGTGGGCTTATAATTTGCATTACTTTCTTATATAGTGTTAGTGAGCACTGAGTTTGGTATATAGTAGGTTGAAGTTCCAGGTATGTTGCTGATGATAAATCCCATCCCATTCGACATACTATTTGTATTCATATATCTAATGTACGTTACATGTTACATTGGCGTGCGTGTCTTAGTTACAACTGTTTTTGAAAACGCTTTTCTGTAATGTACACACCCACTCACAATTTTCCATTTCTTTAATACATTTTTTAAAAAGCGCGTGCGGAGCCGCGGGTAACAGCTAGTAATAGTATAAGATTAACAATTGTCGACTTCACACGCCTTTATGAAGTAATCATTTTCAACTTTTTATTTTATTTCATTAATTTTATGTTTTATAAATACATATATTATTAATAATACTGACTAACATATACTGATGTGTAGAACTTCATAAATATCTATATATAATAAAAATAGTATTCGTTATAATCATATACCTATTCTCTAAATTATGGAATTACAAAAAATATAAGCGTACACGCGTATAAGATTTCGGAAAAGTTGTTTAAAAATTAAGAGTGAAATATATTTTTTACAAAGTTTAAAAGTATTTAAGTATAATAATTTTTATAGCATATCAATTTTTAAATATAACACACAAATATCGATCGTCATAAATTATGTAATTTTATTCAGTTAACCCTTACATAATAAAACATTGCATCTTTTGAAAGGATCTGTCAATCAATGCTTATGCTAAAACCCCAGGAGGTGTGCCGTGCACCCTTATGCTACATGTCAAATAAAATCGGCTGAGTGTCTTCAGCGCTCGCCTTAGTAGTCTGGTAAAGCTGTAAAGGCCAGTCAGGTCAATAGCGTGGATAATTCGAAAAAAAGTCAATGCTAAAACTATTGACAAAACAATGTAAACGTTCTAACATATGGAATAATATTTGATTTACCTATTCAAATACATGTATATGGACACCTCTATTATGAAACATAACGACCATTTACTTTGTTATTAAAGTCGGCGAAAGTATAATAAAACTGTAGTCATAAGACTTACAGCAAACTTCAGAAGGTAACAAAAGTCGACGTGGAATTTGTTTTTGGTAGAGAACGTTCATTGACACGCGCCAACATACGATTGCGGCCCGGATGTGACGTCATTACCGTTGCGATACGGCGAGGCTGGTGACGGGGCACACGTCACTGCAGTTTAACACGTTTATACAACTACACGCCGATGATCAATAGACTAACACAGTTACCTAGACAGTACCTAGATTGATAGATCTGAAAATAGGTCGTGTTATCCAGTTCTCTCTACTACGTATGATTATACATTCCTTGATCAATTTTATATAAATAATCTCAACCCATAAATAAAAATATATTCTAGAACAAGTATGAGTGTTTTTTAAAGAACTATGGGCTAAAATGTTAACATTCTTAATCAGATAATCGTAAATAACCGATTCTTAAAAAAAGTCGAGATAGTCATAAGGACTGCCGACACAAATGAAAACACAAAACAATGGAATTAAAACTGTGTTGTCTTTTGAATTTTTAAATTAATGATACCGTGAATTATTTAAAATTTCATATTTTGTTAATTCAAATTATTATCTTTTTTTATTATTTTTATACAGTTTATGTATTAATTAAACATATGATATAAAAACCCAAGAAGCACAGTTTCGAATAAAAGTAGCGTTCAAAACCGGCCGTAAAAAAATATACCTACGATAATTATGCGATAAACTTATGATTTTTCAAATTCAACCTTACCTGAGTGATCTAAAGTTGTTTTTACAGGGACGCAAGCGACGCGAGACTATTTGAAATTACTACATAAATTACGTACTCATTTTTGTGTGCCGGCTGTGTGACCTTAAGTGTGCATTTGGGGTTTTTCTATATCAATAATTAGAACGCGCTAATGAGAAGCTTGACCTAGAACTTGAGAAACAAAACAATCACTATTGGTGTTGATTCAAATAGGTACGACGTACACATAAAATTCCTAGTTTAATAATTTGCTTGAATAATTTCTATCATCGAAAAGGATTGTTCACATATTTATGAGCTTCCAAATGTGCAAGTCGTTTTTTCACACATAATTTTAGAACGTGTTGCGGTACGGATTACAATCCATGGCGAGCCACATTCGTATTAAAGTAATCTTTTTAGCAATTCAGAAAATATGTGTTTAAACATGTAAGCTTAATTGCTTTCTCATACCACTAGATTTGTTTAAAGAGTGGCCGTTGAGTTCGTAAAACATACCACACAAGTAGGTACAACAAACAGATTATATAGTCGATATACTTATGTTATTCTTATACGTTGCTATAATAACTGAGTTATGTAGAAGTAAACGTGGTAAATAAAACAATGTGGCCGCCAAATTGACCAAAAAGATGATATAATTCATATTACATACAGGTATATGACTTTCAATTATGTATATTTATTCTTGGAGTCAGTAAGGCACACGTCTCACGTCATCCATTTCACATGGACTAATACATACGTCAATCACTACATACTACATAGTGTACCAATTCAAATAAAAGGAGAATCATTAAAATCGGTTCATAATTAACTAAAATATCGATTAACATGCATGAAAAAAATATATACAACCGAACATAGTAACCTCCTCCTTTTTCGAAGTCGGTTAAAAAAAAAGTCCTCTGTCAGTTTATCTGTTCGCGATAAATTCGAAAACTACCATTTTCATGCTGTTTTCACCAGTAGATAGAATGATAATTTATGGGGAAGGTTTAGGTATAATTTGTCAAGGTTTTCATTTTATTATCCGTCTCCGTCCGTATAACGTCTTCCGAGCCCGCTAGTTATCTGCCCGTAAAAGCCCCGTGAAAGTCGGTGCAATCAATTAGGAGATAGTAGGATATTGCGGACGAAGTCTTGAGAAACAAAATAAAATAGTCTAAGTTACTTCTTATAAGGTGAGTTATCTTCCAGTGAAAGTCCCGTGAAAATCAGTTCTAGCATTACAGTTATTCCACTGCGGCCGAAGGCGAATAAAAACCCTAAATTACTTTTTATGAGGTCTGTTATCTACCAGTGAATACCCCGTGAAAATCGGCCCAAAGTAATGCGGACGAAGCCGCGGACAAATAAAATAGAATATATATAGAACCGCTATACTTTCGGTTATCTGGATGTAAAAAGTAAAATTCCCGTTAAAATAGGTCCAGTCGTTTTGAAGATTACCCAGAACAAAATTTTATATAAAATGCATTAAAAGTACATTAAATAAATTAAAATATGCATTACTCACACTACTGCTTCAATTTTACACAACATATACACACATGTAAACAAAAAAGACATTTTGACATCTGTCAATAAAGGACTTCAAAAAAGGTTTGAAGGAGGCTCGACTGTATGTATTATTTTACTCTTACGTTCCAATTACCCTTTTTCATTCTACATTCAACAATCATATTATACAACTATTATTATAATATTTATCCCTTTAAAAAATCAATGAACTATGGTCGAATGTCGACCACTGGGCGCCCACTAGTATATTTTTAAATACAATCGCCGATAAATCAATTCGAGTGCTTGCGATTGAGCGGGAACTGTCAAGAATAAATCATGGTGAAGCCATAGTATATTGGTAAGGATCTTTCTTAGCATGCCTGACTAGCTACCAACCTCAAGCTGAAAATCTGTCACTAAGCACCTGTTGGTGTGTTCCGACAGCTATACTTAGTTAGAGCTAGTCGCTCTAGGCCATCTCGCAGAAGGAGGAGGTAGAGAGGGCCAGCGAGGCAGACCCTCAAAGTGGCCGTCTCCGCCAAAGGAGGACAGACGGGAGGAGGAGGCGCTTCGCTCAGCTCCTCCCACCACTGTAGCCGGACCTCAGGGGATGGGCCGGGGGGCCCGTCTCCTTATTGCACAGGTCCGGCGGACGAGGGGGGGCAGCCGGTGTGTACCCAGTCAAATTGCTTTTTCGGGTATTATTATTGCATCTTTTGAATACACTGCGGCATTGTGAAACGTTTCAAGTGAGCTGCTATTTACGTAGACGTATTTTTCGCGCCAACCCGATATCTAGTTATTGTAGATCGAAGTCTATAACTATTCTAATTTCTATGAGTTGTCACATACATCTTTATCCCAAAAAAGGTGTATGTTGGTTGAAACCCTAATATTTTCATTACGTATCTACACTCCAATTAAGAAATACATTTATATTAAAAAATAATAATTTTGATGCACTCCACATTTAGTGGTATTACTTAAATGGGCGGTTGTCGGCCTTGATATTGTATATCGAGCAGGTTTCCGAATGCATCTTGAACTGCGTAACACGGAACGGCACCAGCTTTGTTTTTATTCTATGATTTTATTAAAAAAGGTTGTCTATATCAATCCGGATCTTTTAATATTTAATATCAACTTTGGAGTTTTTGGCGGGATCTTGGAATGCCATGTAGTGGTCTTTATATTTTATCTATAATCTTGTGTTATTTCGTTCTATATTGTGTAATGTTGGTGGTGTTTTACGTAATATAGTTTGGTTATTGTGTACGACTGAAGTGGATCGGAAATAATATCACGGGGCATGGATTCTGACTTGCTACAAAAACTCCCTGGAAAGTTCTAACAAGATGGCCGCCATCTTGTTAGTTCATTGGAATTATATCAAGAAACTTGTAATAAGAGTTTAAGAGTGGTAGAGCCACGCTGAAGCTATTATTGGTTTCAGCATGAATGAGTCGGCTCGCCCGGGGTACTACCACCTTCTCATAGAAAACCGACGTGAAGTAACATTGCTTGCCATTGTTGCGTTTCGTACAGTCAGTGAGAGCACCGGAGGACCACCTCCCTCTCCTCCCCCCCCCTTACTCCCTTTCCCCCAAACACAGGCTGGCAACGCACTTTCGACTCCTCCGGTGTTGTTAGTGTCTATCGACGGTGGTGATCACTTAATATCAGATGACCCACAAGTTCGTTTGCCAGTTATGACATAACAAAAACTTGACAATGGCAGTAATTGATTACTAGAAGACCGATTACCAAAAATAAAATAGTAAAAGAATGTCGGCGTTTGCTTAGGCGTTTGGCGTAGTGTTTCGTCAATACAAAGGTATTCCTATGTTTTTCATGGATAACAGTACTGGAGTAAGTATTGTCATACGATACAATCTATATCTATCGCGGCCATGGTAATATTTTCCCATAAATATATTTATTCCTGATTATTTCTTAAATTCTTATTATTTGACAGGTGTTGCTAGTAGTTTTTTTTTGTGATTTTATTTTTTGCAATCAATCTTCTAGATTGTTCTTGCCACTATAGAGTAATATTATCACAAGTGTCCACAATACTCAATTGAATTTCAATATTCTAACAAGATGGTGGTCCCCTTGTTAGAAATTTCTAGGGAGTTTTTATGGCATCTCATAATCCATGCTCCGTTGTATTATGTCTCATCCCTCTCATTTGTACACTATAACCGAATTATATTACGTAAAACACCACCAATATAACAGAAATTATGAACGACAAAAAAGATTTTACTTACGAAGTTTTTTATCTTTCGTTAATTGTCAATATCAAAAGCCAAAAAATGGTCAAAATTGATACCAACATTAAGTACGCTTCCTTTCGCAAAACCAAACGAGTCGCTATTATTGTTTTTTTTTATTGTAGCACGACAAAATGACTGCACTGTGCCTGATGGTAAGCACAGTACAATCCAAAAACGATGGCGACCACCGATTGACACACTATCCACCGGCGGTCGCCACTATCATGCCGGCCAGCGAAGAGCTGTATATGCACAGGCTGATCCCGAAACGCGACCCGCAGAAGCGAATCATTATGACGGGCTTTTTCGCCATATACATGGTGGTTGCGACCCAGTCGGGCTGTAAAACCCTACCACCTCGCTTTCGTCATTGCCTCGTTCGTTATTCAGCAGGGTGCACCACGTGCAGGTGAGGTTGGCTTGGATGTCACTCCTTACACCCCAAATGGAGAAAAAAATCTTAATTCAAACGTTGGTTCCTTACTAATGATAGCATCCACGAATATTATCTTAAAAATGTGCTTCTTATTTACTTGTAATTGAGCGTACCAGGTCTACTTGTGACACTTCCTGCATTCCTACACCTTTTCGCGATATTATGATTTCTCTTTCTTTATTCTACAAACAAACAAGAACATAATATTTTTGAAGTTATACTTCTTTTGACGCGTTAGGGGAAAATGATGAGTGTAAATTTTTACGATGCGCGCGGACACCGTCACGAAAAACCGACACTCTGAAGTTAGCTATAATCAACATTTTGTTTCTTTGTATTTCTTTATATTAAAACTTTCAATGTATTAAATACCTTTTTCTATTGTTAGTGTCGTTTTTTCTACAAAAGTAGAGAGTATGGCGGAGGATAAAATTTTTGAAAAGATTTTTATCTTGTTACGCCAAAGAAGTATAACTTCTAACGCGTATACATAAGTACAAATACATGTTTTTTTTATTACTTATTTTTTTTGTACAAAGACAATCGAATTCTGCAGACAATATCAAACATATTAAAAAAAGTTTTACTTTAGTTGTTTCTTATAAAGTTTTAGTTTAGTTCTTTTTAAAACGCATTTAACAGTGAACCATCACGGTAGGATCAGTGACACTGATTCGTGTGTACAGTGTTCTAATAATAAAATAAAATTACGCCTGTTAAATATATTGATAAGATATCATAAATGATTGATAATAGAAAGTTTATTGCTGATAAAAAATATTCATAAATTAATTGAAATGATCGATCATACATACTATCGAAATTATTTAATCTGTAAATTAGGACCATCATTTTCTTACCCATATTCCACCTAAGTAGGGTCGACACAACATGTTTTTCTCTCCTTTGTCAGATGTCGTTTCAGTATGCAAACCTTTTATGTTACCCGCGGCTCCGCACGCGCTTTTTAAAAAATGTATTAAAGAAATGGAAAATTGTGAGTGGGTGTGTACATTACAGAAAAGTTTTTTCAAAAACATTTGTAACTACGACACTCACGCCAACTGTAACATGTAACGTGTACATTAGATATATGAATACAAATAGTATATCGAATGGGATGGGATTTATCATCAGCAACATACCTGGAACTTCAACCTACTATATACCAAACTCAGTACTCACTAACACTATATAAGAAAGTAATGAAAATTATAAGCTATACATTATCGAACAATATATCTTAAATCTTTTATTTTATAGATAGATATAATATGCCCGTATCGTCGATATACTTAAGTTATTCTTATACGTTGCTATAATAACTGAGTTATGTAGAAGCAAACGTGGTAAATAAGACAATATGGCCGCCAAATTGACCAAAAAGATGATATAATTCATATTACATACAAATATATGACTTTCAATTATGTATATTTATTCTTGGAGTCAGTAAGGCACACGTCTCACGTCATCAATTTCACATGGACTAATACATACCCGGCGCCGAGGGAGGACAGCAGCCCGTAGTGTGCCGGGATACCGTACTCCTGCGGACAGAAGGCACGTGTCACACTACTATATCACGAGTTCGGATGACTCAACGGCCCCAATTTCACTTCAATTCAATCGTTAGACATGAGTTAATGTGTAGGACGTGAAATTAGTGAGTTTACTAATACATTTATTTTCAACGCGGTATAGTGTAACGCTATACTTATAATCGCATATCATAGCCCTCAATAGAAGGGTGTCTTTTATTTCAAATAAGTTTTCAACTACTACGAGGCAGGTTCAACCACGGAACGCGATTTTAATTATTTTTGTTGTTTGAGTTACTAATATTTCGCTCTCTCCCTATATTACTATTACTGTACTATTCTATAAAATGTATTCCTAGTCCGGCTAATAAGTAAGTTTTGTTATGTAATATAAGTTATAAGTTAAGTTTTGTTATAAATGTAAATGATTTGTTTTAAATGAAGTAATGTAATATCATTAAAATGTATACCTATATATTTATTAGTCTCAGCAAAAAATTATAAAATATTCTATTCGAAATGCCCACGTTTCGCTTTTATACAGGCCTTTAATCTGTTTGGCCACGAATCTATGGATTTACGCACTGTTTTCAAGGGAAATTTCGCTACTGCTAGCTAAACACATTTTTTAAGAGACTTAATGTCGCCGTGTCGTTTAGAGCAGGCCATGTCCTCTAAAACTGACCATAATTTGAAGTCTAAAGGGTTGAGGTGGAGGCTAGATGAGGGTCAGTCTTCAGCTCTTATAAAGTCCGGAACGATGGTTACAAGCCAGGCTTGGGTAGTTCGTGCCTTGTGACCAGGTGCAGAGTCCTGCTGGAAAGTCCATGGTATATTTAAAAAAATGTATTGCTGAGAGGTTTCACAACATGATCCAAGACTGTACCTAGATACACTTTGGCTGAAGTAAGTTTTTACTCCTTTTTCACAAAAATGTATTATAGTTTTGTGTATCCTTGGAAAGACACGCCCCACCAAACCATCACTGACGCAGAATGATGACCACGTTGTACCTTTCCGACCACTTGAGTAACTTCTTTAGAACTGTGGGCGTACACTTTATCATTTGGCTTATTGTAGTGTTCTTCAATCGTGAAATTTTTTTCATCGGTAAAGAGGATATTTCTGTGCCTTTCACCTGCGTATCGCGACAGAAGGCGTTTTGATCGATCCACTCTCTTTAATTGTAAATATTGATTTATGGCATCTCCTGTATATCGACGATAAGCACCGAGCTTCAGTTTTATAATACGCGACAGAATCCTAGCGGGAATCTTCATTTTTCGCGATAAGATTTTTTTGTTTCCTAATGGGGTTTCGACGAATTCTAGTTTTAACAGCTAACAACCTTTGTAGTTCTAAATGCACGCGGCCGCCCCGAATTTTTCTGGTCTTCGACAGATAAAGTGTTGTTGTATCTGTTGATAGTACGATATACGAACATACGCTTTAGAAGTGTCTGGAATATGATCGACGACTCCATACCCACTTTGTGCAAGGCGATCACTGTAATCCTATTTTCTTTACCACCCCATTCCATATTGTAATTTGATAAAGAACACGAAAAAATATGTTAAATGGCGCAAAATTGCGTATTGTTATCTATACATATAATAAAAATGAAGTGTCTGTGTGTAATATCAAAATTTAAAAAAATAATTGTTTGGGTATGAAAGTTTACAAGAAACTAATAAAAAAAAGAAATTTATAAATTTTTTGTGTGTCTGTCTGTCTCTCTGTTTGTTCCGGCTAATCTCCGAAACGGTTAGAGCGATTTTCACGGAACTTTCACCGGCAAATGGCGGGCATCATAGCAAGTAATTTAGTTAAATTTAATTTAGACTAGCTGTTAACCGTGGCTTCGCCCGCAGTATTATCTCCAAAAAAGTTCGACCTATCTTCACGAAACTTTCACTGACAGATAGGTGACCTTATAAAAAGTAATTTAAGCAATTTTAGTTTATATTGGCTGTTAACCGTGACTTCACCTGCAGTATTTATTATCTCCAGAACGGTTCGACCCATCTTCACATAACTTTCACTGGTAGATAGCTGACCTTATAAAAAGTAATTTTATTTTATACCTCTTTTTACACATTCAGCACAAACATAACTGTCGAACGACGCCCTTCTGTCAACAGCGGTCGGACTTTGTTTACTTTGTGCTTACTCTCCTTAACTCGCTTCACGTTTCCCGCTATTAATTGTATACTATAATACTCTTCTAGAAGATTCCTCAACGTGGAAATAATTTTGACAGTTGACAAGTTTTCCGTGGAACTGTCAAGTTTGACAGCTATGGCGGCGCAACTCTCCGATGTCATCTGTTCAAATTTAAAACCTTTTATTAGAATTTTGTTTCAGCGAAATACTTACAATCATTACATAGTATAGAATAAAGTTCTCTGCGACGTCTGTCTGTATGCTCGCGATAAACTCAAAAAATAAATGAACGGATTTTCATGCGGTTTTTACCAGTAGATAAAGTAATTCATGAGGAAGGTTTAGGTATAATTTGTCAAGTTTTTGAAGTTATACTTCTTTTGGCGTGTTAGGGAAAAATGATGAGACTAAATTTTTACGATGCGCGCGCACACCGTCACGAAAAACCGACACCCTGAAGTTACATTTTGTTTCTTTGTATTAAAACTTTCAATGTATTAAATACCTTTTTTTTCTATTATTAGTGTCGTTTTTTCTACAAACGTAGAATAAGGCGAAAGATAACATTTTTGAAAAGATTTATATCTTGTTACGATAAAGAAGTATAACTTCTAATGCGTGTACATAAGTACGCACACACTTTTTTTTATTATCAGAGTGCGACAACGTCCGCCGGGACCACTTCTATGTCTTATAAAAATATGTTGTGCTATGTTATGTATAATGAAAAGATAAACCAGATCGAGTTTCTTGCCGGTTCTTCTCGATGACTGGGTTGTTTTCCGAACCAGTGGTAGTTTTGACGTTCATAAGTGCCTTCTCAGGGCCTAAATTGAATAAAGATTTTGAATGATTTTTGAATCCTTACACCACAATCCATACCACCTATACATAATTCTTCTATTTGTGAATGTTCAAGTGAATTCAAGAATGGTTATACACAATTGCAACCATTAGTGATTCGGTTGAATTTTACCATTTTTTTTATGGAAGTGAAAATTTCTTTAGGTGAGTTCTACACTTTTTTGGGCGAACAAAAATCATGGAACTCGCGTCATCGTCACCGCAAGCTTCGCAAGAGTTATGTGTATACCGTGTATACATTGTACATAGACTCTATTAGATAGATTCTATAGACATTGTAGGTGGTAGAGCCACGCCGAAGCTACTACTGGTTTCAGCATGAATGGGTCGGCTCGCCCGGAGTAGTACCGCCCTCTCGCAGAAAACCGACGTGATGTAACAGTGCTTGCATTGTTGCGTTTCGTTCGGTCAGTGAGAGCGCCGGAGACCCAGACCTCGTCCCCCTCCCCCAAACACAGGCTGGTAACGCACTTGCGACTCCCCTGGTGTTGCTAGGGTCTATGGACGGCGGTGATCACCATCAGGTGACCCGTCTGTTCGTTTGCCTCCTGTAATAATAAAAAAAAACAAATTAGATGAAACAAGGGTTTTATTCCAATTGATTCAAGAAATACACCTTTCGTATTAATGGTTTCAACTCTTCTAAATCTGGATCAATATTCACAGGCGTTATATTCTTCGCCATCAGCCATCGGTAGTTTGACTGATGAGCTGACTTCAGCTCTTGTAGTCTGGAATCTCTTAAAAGCACTTCGACCTGTATATATAAATAAAATTGAATTGTTTGTTTGTGACCGAGCGTCTAATAATTGTGTGGGGGATTCAAGGCGGGAGAGGATCAAGTTTACTCTCACTAGATCTCATGTGAAAGGCAGTATAGATTTCGACAAATATGACGTAATATTTTCCAGGAAAATATAGTGTAAAAATGTACGAAACTCAGACTTATTTAAGGAAAACCATGTTTATACACTACAATATCCCAATTTTAAAAAAGTAAAAATAAAAAGAATTGTGTTTTTTTTTTATAATTCCAACGCATTTTTACACAAAATACATTTTTTTTATCTCCCGTGAGAATAGGAGTGTCGCGAGAAGGGTCGAAACAAAACTCACGACATCTCACCACAGGGAAAGAAAGGGTAAAAAAATCCTTAAAAACGCCTCACATTTAATGTCCGACCCCTAATGTAAATAACAGCCTATACTAAAAGGATATCAATGTATATACGGTAGCCATATATAAAAAAAAAGTATTTTTAAAATGTTTGTCTGTCTGTATTTATACCAGCTATTCTCCGAGATTTTGACGGGACTTTCACTGGCAGATAGCTGATGTTATAATGAGTAACAGAGATGGGTTTTATTTTTAAAAAAATCAAGAAAAATATTCATGAAGTAACCATAGCATGACGGTAGGGCTTTTTCTAATGCAAACCTGTTTAGCTAACAACTTTAAGTTAAAAATCTGTCAAGCATCTATAAGTGTGTTTCATGAGTCACTAATCCCTTTAAATACGTCAACATCGTTCAAGAAACATCGAAGTGAATCTATAAGTTAAATAAAAAGTTCTATATATAGACGAATTAAATCTATAAAAGAGGTAAAGTTTGTGACGTTGTAAAGGGTAGTTTCACGAACTACCAGTCCGATCTGAAAATGTGTATTATATAGTTCATTTATCGAGGAAGGTTATAGGCTATATATCATCACGTTAAGACCAATAGGAGCGGAGCACCAATGAAGAATGTTTCAAAATCGGGTTTCTTTCCTCTTGACAGCTTCCGCTGCGTGTTAGCGGTAGCCCAAAGTAACTTTATTCCACGCGAACGAAGTCGCATGCAGAGGCTAGTAATAAATATGTCAGTCTACAGCAGTTCCACTTCTGAGCCAAGACTCTTCTTTAGAAAAGGTATAGGCAGTCACAACGCTAGCCCACGATGTATACATAACGTGTGATTTTTTGTCGAACTGACTACACTATTGACATAGCAAGGTATTAACAGCTCTCTGCCGATTTTACTTTAACAACTAGCTCAAGGATGCACGGCACACCTCGGTTTGGGCTGCTGCCTTTTTTTTTAACGTCGGGAAATACCTTATTGATACGCCACCCTCCTTGGAGGAGAGGGTGGGTTATGTCCGAGTCGCACGGACTAAAACCCCACGGTGTACCGACAGACCGTTTTGTGGGGGCGGCAAGGGATCGAACAAGCTAATCAACCTTGTAGAGCCACGGTCCGCCCGGCGGAAGGTGACCGCCGGGCTCCTACCTATAGAGGGACAGACCGGGTACACACCAGCTGCCCCCCCTCGTCCGCCGAACCCGTGCAATGAGGAGATGGGCCCCCCGACCCATCCCCTCAGGTCCGGCTA
>MNPI01023411.1:0-37201 GCA_015888305.1 Antheraea pernyi | reverse complement strand
CAATGAACTAACAAGATGGTAGCCATCTTCTTAGAACTTTATTTGGAGTTTTTGTGGCATCTCAGAATTCATGGTCTGTGGTATTATTTTCCATTCACTGCACTTATGCACAATAAACAAAATATATTATATAAAACACCACCAATTTTACACAATATAGAGTCAAGTAACACAAGATTATGAATAAAAAATAAAATCCAATACAGGACAGACTAAGATCCCGCCAAAAACTCCCAATATAATGTTATTTTGTACGTAAATGTGATATCAATTAGTCAGTGACTTGAGAAAAAATGGTTGTTCGTTGGCAGAAATTTTACCGTAATTATTTTTTTTTATCGTAGCACGTCAAAATGACTGCACTATGCCTGATGCACAGTACAATCCAAAAACAACGGCCATCACCGAGTGACACACTATTCATCGCTGGTCGCTGCTGTCATGCTAGCCTGCGAAAAGCTGGATATGCACAGGCTGATCCCGAAACGCGACCCGCAGAATCGAATCACTATGAATGGCTTTTTCGCCATATACATGGTGGTTGTAACCCAGTCAACCCCGCTTTCCCCATTCCCTCGTTCGTTATTCGGCAGGGTGCACCACGTGCAGGTGAGGTTGGCTTGGATGTCTCAAGTCATAGATGTAATTCGACAACCCTTACACCCAAAATGTTTTTTTAAGTTACAATATTTTTAAGTTTTTTTCCCAATAGTGTATAAATAGTGTAGATAAATAAACGTAAGGATCGTGAAGTATGATAAATAGAAACTGATAAATACATGTTTCAATTCATTGATAATAAGATAAAAACTCTGTTTCCACTTTTTTCAAAATCAAAATCAATAATAGTTTATTAAATTTATGCCCCACGGCGCCTATGAACGTCAAAATTAGAACATTAGAAAACTTCAGAACAGTCCAGCCATCGAGAAGAACTGTCAAGATAGTTGATCAAGTTTATCTTTTCAACATACATATATCTAAAATACAATACACGTTACAATAGTTTTTTGTGGATCCACAAAGAGAGGAGCCAATTCCAAGCTTCAGCATCGTTCACATATTGATTCACTCTATATATTCTCTATTTGACATAAAACATCTCTTAACATGGCGCTTAAACTTACAGTCCGGTAAATCGGTAACATGCTTTGGGATTTTATCATAAAACTGATTTTTTTTATTGTTTTTTTTTTTAATTCATAACACTGACCTGAAATAAAAAAATGAAAATCAGTTCTCAAAATTGGAGGAAAAAGGTACTGATCGCAATATTTACTATTTTTGATCGCACAGTTGCACTTATACCGTAGTATAGTATAGTATCTTCCTGTCGCGTACTTTATCAGTATGAAAGTTACACGACTTATAGAATCATTTTAATTGAGAACCTATAATATATTTTGAACGGCATTTTTAAAAAATTTGGTGATTGTCCCAAATTTTTGAGTACCAATCCTTGTTACCTTCAGTTTATTTTTCGAACTGTTACCTGAACTGAGACGGTTCAGAGAAATGAGACCCAATAAAAGGTTTATGAAATCGAAAGTTCATACGCATGTGCTAATTAGTACCTACAGTCCTACATCTTATTTATTACGTCATACTTTTCGAAATTTCTCGTAATCGCAGTAATTTATTCTCATGCTGCACTGGAGCAAGCAGAGAAGTCTTAATGTTTTAGTCTGCTTTTTTACGATACTATATACCAATTGTATTAGTAAAATCCAACTCCGATTTAATGATCAACTGTCCAAGTTTATTTCACAATTTAATACTCTCTGTTGCCAAATTACGAGGATAACAGTTAATTGGAAATCTTATCAAGATTTTGAGTCAAAAACATCAGCCTGTAAGAGACCCACTGCAGGGCCATAGGCCTCTTCCCGAAAGAAGGTATGGGCGTAATCACCACGCCCGCTCACGACGTATTGGTGATTTCAAACTCTGAGAAATCCATTCAAACTTTGAGACATACTTTCACTTAAATTAGAGATTAACTGTAAAATTCGAACTTGACGCAATACCCAAACACACCCATTGTTAGGTCATGGTCAGTTTCTGTTACGAATATTACACACGATATAAATACTATATAAATAATAAAATACTAAAGAAATCCACAATAACTATAATGGATTGTTACCATAAATCGGTACACATGTTTGGCATTGTGAAAAAATATTTCGATAACACATATACGGTATATATGACTATTAATGAAAGACAGTTCCGCGACTCTAATCGCTGCTTATCTGTCGAGGTTACGCCGCGAACATGACAATGAATTGTACGTAGTGACGTAACGCGTGAACAATCGATATCGATGTTTGTTTTATTTTCTACAGTAATATGATTCTTAATTAATGAAGGCATTACTTTGCGGAAATACGGAACAAAATGCGTGTAATTGTAGTCGTTAAATGTTAATCTGCAACATATTTTAAATAATTATAATGTTTATATTCTACTGTTTCATCCGAATTATGTATGAATCAGGTTCAGCAACGCCGTTTTATTACGTCCACTTGAATATTTATTAATATGATTATTTTGAACAATCTATTTGATTGATAAGGCATGGATTTTTGGGATTTGGGTAATGTTCATCATTTCGGCTACGCCGTATAAAAGTGGAACTTCTAAGGGCTTATGAAATAAAATATCTATATGTGTTATACTTATTTTTATTACAATAATCATTTGTTAACATGTTTATAAGTTATTTATTTACTAAAATCACATTTTAATTTTTAACTTTAACAGTCTTTTAATTAAGACCAGAGTTTTTACTCATTTCAGCAGTTTTGTTTTTTTAATATGCTAAAATTATATAAAATAAAAAAAAAACAAATACTTAAAAAATATTATAATTAAGAAAAAAAATCATCAAAAGAAAGATACACCTTAGAAAAAACCTATTAATTAATTTGTGACAAATTTCAATTTTGTGTTCGCCACACAAGGATTTGTTGCAGTGGGTGCAACAATTCTTTGTCAACTTTCGCCTTGCGGAAGGGCAAATTGCACATTTTTTTCTTTTTTTGGCTATAGGAAGATTATGACAGCAAATTATTATCTTTCATTGCTGCAGATAATGTAAGGATCCCGATCAAAGCTCTTATTTCATTGGAATCTGTCTGTCTCAGGGTGGTTTTTACATCCTTGTATTTACCGCATTTTATTGCTATGTCGGCATTAGTGGGGGTTACAATTAAATTAATCATACTATCCGTTACAAAAAATAAAAAGCAATAAAGCGGAACTAATTCGTTTTTGCAATTACCAAGTCAAAGCCCAAGTCTAATATGAACAATATTCCTTGAGGCTGTTCGGCTTCGTGAACTCGGTTTTACTGATGACCACTTGTGTTTGTCTTGTCTGTGAAGAATAATTGGGTTGTATAATAATTAATTCGCGCGAAAAAGTCTCTCCTCACCATCTGTTTCATAAGCCGGATCAGCCTCAAGGTGTTCTTCTTTCTCACTCTCGGAGTAGTTTTCTTCGTCACTATTACCATCTGATAACAGCTGACGAATCGTATTTAAAAAATAAAAATTTAGGTTCTTATTTCAATGCAGGCAAATTAAGTACAAAGTTTACAAAACACCAAAATAATTACAACACCAAAAAAGAATGAAAAATAACTCTGCAAGAATAACGTTAATACTAACCTTCGTCGATTCGACGACTCATGGTGGCTAGAACGGCTTACAGAGGACCACTACATAAAAATTGGCATATTGGGCCAATTATGCTGTTTTTATTTTATGTATATCGGGTGCTTGTGTTGATGTCAGATTTTTGCAAATTATAAATTTCAATACATACATTTATCATTATAATTCTTTGTAGTTATTTCTAAATAATCCACGTATATTTTCTATACCTTGTTGAATACATAACGTTCTAAGCTATCACTTTTTAAGTTTCCGCGTTTTACTTATCCTATCCAATTTTATTATTTTGAAATAGGTATGTCTTTAAAATTATTATTAATGTCATTAATATAGCTTGCAAATAGTTAAAACGAATTATTGTCGTCGATAAACAGTCGTGGATACTATCGACAACAGCTCGATTGAAGCGCATGGCATCACTAAATCAATATAGGGGTCAGGCCTTCATACAAATGAAGGAGGGTCATTCCAGTACAAATCATATAATTCCTTATATATCCTTATGAAAATCACTCACGATGTAGTTCTTGAATGAGGCAAGGTGCGTTCCAACTCCTACATAATATTATTATATTATATACGTTCGAAATAAATTTATCCTAGACCTATTTCGTGAACAAAACATAAATACGATTTGTTCCATCCTTCATCTTCATACGTTAATTTGAATTTGTGAAAATGTGTCGTTCGTTACTCGTTAATGTTTCACTTATATTGTGTTTTAATTATGGATTTAGTTATATAAACTGTGAGTATTTTCTTTTTTACGATTAACATATATTTATTAATAAATGAAATTATATATTTAGAATTTCTCTTACCTATTTCTAAAGTTAAATATATTTTTTCCGGTTAATTAATCAACTAAAATAAAACCATGAAATTAATAATAATTTCATTTTTTTAATAATTAAATAATTGTGTGCTTTCACATTATTAAAAAATGACGATAATTTAATAAAAAAATAATTTAGTTTCGAGTAATATTTTCATCGTTATTAATTACCCTTTTTTTTCAAAAATAAATTATTGCTATTATGAAACCTATGTAACTTATCTAAATAAACATTTCAAATATATAACGATTATATAACATATTCGTAATCCCCTGTAACAAATAATATAATTAGGTACTCGAAACTGTGAATTACAAAGTTAGGAATATATAAAAATGGTATAAACGTTGATTATAAACGACTTTCTTGTCATAAAAACAGTATTTATGTTCTATTGGAAGAACATGTTTTATCTACTTTAATTGTGTGTTCTCCTTTTTTATTGTAAATTTGTCATTACTCGTTGCACTGTTTTATGGGTTTTAGAGGATATCTGCAAAGAATTATCATTATTGCTTAGCCTAAAAAGAAAAGAAAAATTATATGTAACCTACTACTAAAAGCCTCATAAAAATTTCATCAACAACTCTAAGATTGGTAGAGCCACGCTGAAGCTATTATTGGTTTCAGCATCAATGGGTCGGCTCGTCCGAGGTAGTACCGACGACCGAAAACCGACGTGGAGTAACAGTGCTTGGGAGGCTCGCCTCCCTTCACCTCTCCTATCCCCCTAACTCCGTTTCCCCCAAACACAGGCTGGCAACGTACTTTCGACTCCCCCGATGTTGTTAGTGTCTCTCGGTGGTGATCACTTAATATCAGGTGATCCACAAGTTCGTTTGCCAGTTATGACATATGACATAAAAAAAACTTCTGGACTTTAATGCTGACAAATAACATATACTTTTATAGAGTTACTATTGTCTTCCCAATATAATGTTTTAACTGTACAGTTATAATGTAATGTTATTGCTGCATTATTACGAATAAATTTTCTGTCTGACCCTTTTTTTATTAACGTGGGGAAATCCCTACGTATACCCACACTCCCGGGGGAGAGAGTGGTCTATGCCCGACTTGCACGGACTAAAACCCCACGGTGTACCATCCGCCGCATTGTAGAAGCAACCAGGGATCGTTCCTGCTATCTACCTGAGAACTGCCCTTGCGGCAGCCTGGCAAAGTGGTCGCCAGGTTCCGTCCT
Organism: Antheraea pernyi; assembly: GCA_015888305.1. Classification (NCBI taxonomy): domain Eukaryota; kingdom Metazoa; phylum Arthropoda; class Insecta; order Lepidoptera; family Saturniidae; genus Antheraea; species Antheraea pernyi. Next base: position 31,481 of record MNPI01023411.1, on the reverse strand, counting down.
AATAAGGAGGGAAGCCCCCCCCTCAGCCCCTCAAGCTCGGCTACGGTAGCGGAAGGAGTCGAACGTGCCGTCTCCCCCTCCCGCCAGCCTTCCCCTGTCGGAGGAGACGTCTCAAAGCTTCCTCACGGGCCCTCCCCCCCACCTCCTTCTGCACCCCTATGTTAATATCAGATGTCAATCCGTGTAAGGTCTATTTTAACTTATATTTAGTCTTACTTGTTAAACCAAAGAATTTGTTGATTCGATTATAAAAAACGATTGAAATATAGTTTATCTTTAAAAAATTGTGTCGTGGTTCGGAACGTCACTAATTGAAGAATTAATTAGGTTAAAGGAAGTTAAAGTAATTAATTAAAGATATGCGTTAAAATGATAACACACTAGGTCTAGAGTCTGTGATTGGCTCTAAGTGCAACTGTCAGAACAGAACTAATAGGTGTTAGATAATACGTTTGAGGGTGATAACTAATTAAAAGATTATTAAAATATCATCTACTATCTAGTAGTCCGGTGAAGTTTAAACCTTGCTAGGTCAATAGCGTAGTCAGATCGTGAAAAAAATCTACTACATCTTTAAAAAAAATACTTTTAGCGTTTGATCACACCATTTGATGTTAAATGGCGACATGTTCTAAGATGGTTACCGCGCTAAACCTGCATTTACAGATGCACGACACGCACGACAGATTTTTTTTATGTCGTGATCACCACCGTCCACAGACACTAGCAACACCAGGGGAATCGAAAGTGCGTTGCCAGTCTATGTTGGGGGGGAGGACAGGGGCAGGGAGAGTAAGTGGGCCTCCGGCGCTTTCACTGACCGAATGAAACGCAACAACGCAAGCACTGTTACTTCACGTGGGTTTTCTATTAGAGGGTGGTACTACACCGGGCGAGCCGACCCATTCATGCCGAAACCAGCAATAGCTTCAGCGTGGCTCTACCACCTACAAGATTATCAACTTGAGAATGGTAGCTCATTAGACAGGCTTCGAAAAACCCCTACTATGGTTTCATCACGGTATTTTCCTTCACCGAGACAGCTCCGATTAATTCGTAAAGATTCGAAACTACGTCCCGAAAACGCTTACTATTTAGTCATCACCACTTCGAGCGCGATTCAAATATTTTAAACGCTGTCACTAACTACCAGATATGTTTTTAACGCCATCTATCCGCTCGTACTTCGTACTACATTATAACTTGTCCATGTGTTAAATGTTGCATATTTTTATGTAATCAGCTTGGAATTATTTGTGTTACAAAATGTACCTATAGTCAGTCGGTTAGGGAAGCCAATTAATCCAAAACCAAAGAAAACAATCTATAGGCACTGTGACTATTTATCCAGACAGAGCTTCGTCTAACAATATCTTCAACATAAAAGTGCGTGTAGATCGAGTGTAGACGGAACAAAATGCGTGTAATTGTAGTCGTTAAATGTTAATCTGCAACATATTTTAAATAATTATAATGTTTATATTCTACTGTTTCATCCGAATTATGTATGAATCAGGTTCAGCAACGCCGTTTTATTACGTCCACTTGAATATTTATTAATATGATTATTTTGAACAATCTATTTGATTGATAAGGCATGGATTTTTGGGATTTGGGTAATGTTCATCATTTCGGCTACGCCGTATAAAAGTGGAACTTCTAAGGGCTTATGAAATAAAATATCTATATGTGTTATACTTATTTTTATTACAATAATCATTTGTTAACATGTTTATAAGTTATTTATTTACTAAAATCACATTTTAATTTTTAACTTTAACAGTCTTTTAATTAAGACCAGAGTTTTTACTCATTTCAGCAGTTTTGTTTTTTTAATATGCTAAAATTATATAAAATAAAAAAAAAACAAATACTTAAAAAATATTATAATTAAGAAAAAAAATCATCAAAAGAAAGATACACCTTAGAAAAAACCTATTAATTAATTTGTGACAAATTTCAATTTTGTGTTCGCCACACAAGGATTTGTTGCAGTGGGTGCAACAATTCTTTGTCAACTTTCGCCTTGCGGAAGGGCAAATTGCACATTTTTTTCTTTTTTTGGCTATAGGAAGATTATGACAGCAAATTATTATCTTTCATTGCTGCAGATAATGTAAGGATCCCGATCAAAGCTCTTATTTCATTGGAATCTGTCTGTCTCAGGGTGGTTTTTACATCCTTGTATTTACCGCATTTTATTGCTATGTCGGCATTAGTGGGGGTTACAATTAAATTAATCATACTATCCGTTACAAAAAATAAAAAGCAATAAAGCGGAACTAATTCGTTTTTGCAATTACCAAGTCAAAGCCCAAGTCTAATATGAACAATATTCCTTGAGGCTGTTCGGCTTCGTGAACTCGGTTTTACTGATGACCACTTGTGTTTGTCTTGTCTGTGAAGAATAATTGGGTTGTATAATAATTAATTCGCGCGAAAAAGTCTCTCCTCACCATCTGTTTCATAAGCCGGATCAGCCTCAAGGTGTTCTTCTTTCTCACTCTCGGAGTAGTTTTCTTCGTCACTATTACCATCTGATAACAGCTGACGAATCGTATTTAAAAAATAAAAATTTAGGTTCTTATTTCAATGCAGGCAAATTAAGTACAAAGTTTACAAAACACCAAAATAATTACAACACCAAAAAAGAATGAAAAATAACTCTGCAAGAATAACGTTAATACTAACCTTCGTCGATTCGACGACTCATGGTGGCTAGAACGGCTTACAGAGGACCACTACATAAAAATTGGCATATTGGGCCAATTATGCTGTTTTTATTTTATGTATATCGGGTGCTTGTGTTGATGTCAGATTTTTGCAAATTATAAATTTCAATACATACATTTATCATTATAATTCTTTGTAGTTATTTCTAAATAATCCACGTATATTTTCTATACCTTGTTGAATACATAACGTTCTAAGCTATCACTTTTTAAGTTTCCGCGTTTTACTTATCCTATCCAATTTTATTATTTTGAAATAGGTATGTCTTTAAAATTATTATTAATGTCATTAATATAGCTTGCAAATAGTTAAAACGAATTATTGTCGTCGATAAACAGTCGTGGATACTATCGACAACAGCTCGATTGAAGCGCATGGCATCACTAAATCAATATAGGGGTCAGGCCTTCATACAAATGAAGGAGGGTCATTCCAGTACAAATCATATAATTCCTTATATATCCTTATGAAAATCACTCACGATGTAGTTCTTGAATGAGGCAAGGTGCGTTCCAACTCCTACATAATATTATTATATTATATACGTTCGAAATAAATTTATCCTAGACCTATTTCGTGAACAAAACATAAATACGATTTGTTCCATCCTTCATCTTCATACGTTAATTTGAATTTGTGAAAATGTGTCGTTCGTTACTCGTTAATGTTTCACTTATATTGTGTTTTAATTATGGATTTAGTTATATAAACTGTGAGTATTTTCTTTTTTACGATTAACATATATTTATTAATAAATGAAATTATATATTTAGAATTTCTCTTACCTATTTCTAAAGTTAAATATATTTTTTCCGGTTAATTAATCAACTAAAATAAAACCATGAAATTAATAATAATTTCATTTTTTTAATAATTAAATAATTGTGTGCTTTCACATTATTAAAAAATGACGATAATTTAATAAAAAAATAATTTAGTTTCGAGTAATATTTTCATCGTTATTAATTACCCTTTTTTTTCAAAAATAAATTATTGCTATTATGAAACCTATGTAACTTATCTAAATAAACATTTCAAATATATAACGATTATATAACATATTCGTAATCCCCTGTAACAAATAATATAATTAGGTACTCGAAACTGTGAATTACAAAGTTAGGAATATATAAAAATGGTATAAACGTTGATTATAAACGACTTTCTTGTCATAAAAACAGTATTTATGTTCTATTGGAAGAACATGTTTTATCTACTTTAATTGTGTGTTCTCCTTTTTTATTGTAAATTTGTCATTACTCGTTGCACTGTTTTATGGGTTTTAGAGGATATCTGCAAAGAATTATCATTATTGCTTAGCCTAAAAAGAAAAGAAAAATTATATGTAACCTACTACTAAAAGCCTCATAAAAATTTCATCAACAACTCTAAGATTGGTAGAGCCACGCTGAAGCTATTATTGGTTTCAGCATCAATGGGTCGGCTCGTCCGAGGTAGTACCGACGACCGAAAACCGACGTGGAGTAACAGTGCTTGGGAGGCTCGCCTCCCTTCACCTCTCCTATCCCCCTAACTCCGTTTCCCCCAAACACAGGCTGGCAACGTACTTTCGACTCCCCCGATGTTGTTAGTGTCTCTCGGTGGTGATCACTTAATATCAGGTGATCCACAAGTTCGTTTGCCAGTTATGACATATGACATAAAAAAAACTTCTGGACTTTAATGCTGACAAATAACATATACTTTTATAGAGTTACTATTGTCTTCCCAATATAATGTTTTAACTGTACAGTTATAATGTAATGTTATTGCTGCATTATTACGAATAAATTTTCTGTCTGACCCTTTTTTTATTAACGTGGGGAAATCCCTACGTATACCCACACTCCCGGGGGAGAGAGTGGTCTATGCCCGACTTGCACGGACTAAAACCCCACGGTGTACCATCCGCCGCATTGTAGAAGCAACCAGGGATCGTTCCTGCTATCTACCTGAGAACTGCCCTTGCGGCAGCCTGGCAAAGTGGTCGCCAGGTTCCGTCCTAATAAGGAGGGAAGCCCCCCCCTCAGCCCCTCAAGCTCGGCTACGGTAGCGGAAGGAGTCGAACGTGCCGTCTCCCCCTCCCGCCAGCCTTCCCCTGTCGGAGGAGACGTCTCAAAGCTTCCTCACGGGCCCTCCCCCCCACCTCCTTCTGCACCCCTATGTTAATATCAGATGTCAATCCGTGTAAGGTCTATTTTAACTTATATTTAGTCTTACTTGTTAAACCAAAGAATTTGTTGATTCGATTATAAAAAACGATTGAAATATAGTTTATCTTTAAAAAATTGTGTCGTGGTTCGGAACGTCACTAATTGAAGAATTAATTAGGTTAAAGGAAGTTAAAGTAATTAATTAAAGATATGCGTTAAAATGATAACACACTAGGTCTAGAGTCTGTGATTGGCTCTAAGTGCAACTGTCAGAACAGAACTAATAGGTGTTAGATAATACGTTTGAGGGTGATAACTAATTAAAAGATTATTAAAATATCATCTACTATCTAGTAGTCCGGTGAAGTTTAAACCTTGCTAGGTCAATAGCGTAGTCAGATCGTGAAAAAAATCTACTACATCTTTAAAAAAAATACTTTTAGCGTTTGATCACACCATTTGATGTTAAATGGCGACATGTTCTAAGATGGTTACCGCGCTAAACCTGCATTTACAGATGCACGACACGCACGACAGATTTTTTTTATGTCGTGATCACCACCGTCCACAGACACTAGCAACACCAGGGGAATCGAAAGTGCGTTGCCAGTCTATGTTGGGGGGGAGGACAGGGGCAGGGAGAGTAAGTGGGCCTCCGGCGCTTTCACTGACCGAATGAAACGCAACAACGCAAGCACTGTTACTTCACGTGGGTTTTCTATTAGAGGGTGGTACTACACCGGGCGAGCCGACCCATTCATGCCGAAACCAGCAATAGCTTCAGCGTGGCTCTACCACCTACAAGATTATCAACTTGAGAATGGTAGCTCATTAGACAGGCTTCGAAAAACCCCTACTATGGTTTCATCACGGTATTTTCCTTCACCGAGACAGCTCCGATTAATTCGTAAAGATTCGAAACTACGTCCCGAAAACGCTTACTATTTAGTCATCACCACTTCGAGCGCGATTCAAATATTTTAAACTCTGTCACTAACTACCAGATATGTTTTTAACGCCATCTATCCGCTCGTACTTCGTACTACATTATAACTTGTCCATGTGTTAAATGTTGCATATTTTTATGTAATCAGCTTGGAATTATTTGTGTTACAAAATGTACCTATAGTCAGTCGGTTAGGGAAGCCAATTAATCCAAAACCAAAGAAAACAATCTATAGGCACTGTGACTATTTATCCAGACAGAGCTTCGTCTAACAATATCTTCAACATAAAAGTGCGTGTAGATCGAGTGTAGTTGTAAGTAATATATGATTTCTATATATTTTTTCTTATTTGTGTATATAATTGATGTATCTCTAATAGGTTGGTGCTAGTGTTAATGTTCCGGTCGTGTCTCGGATGTGCTCTAACAGTACCTTAGGTCAGGGTGTCAGGAAGTCAGGGTGGCATCACAGTGCTGACTGGCGATGGATAGCTTGAGTCTCGGTAATCGCCGTGGATATTGTATTATACAGTGCTTACAATCAGTCATAGTGTAGTCACTTTGCCGAATTACCATAAAAAAGATATGTAAGGCTAATAAAATATTATCGTATACCGAATTATCGTGTACCGAACTCGACTCGTCTCAGTGACTCAGTTTGTTGTGTTTCTTAATCGGCTAGGGCGTACGTATATATAAATGGCGTATACCGAATTATCGTGTACCGAACTCGACTCGTCTCAGTGACTCAGTTTGTTGTGTTTCTTAATCGGCTAGGGCGTACGTATATATAAATGGTGATTTATATTTATAAGTGGATGAACTTGGTTGTTTTTAGATTACAATTTACGTACCGTAAGGCACTATTCAGTCACTTTATTTTTCTATTAAAATAATACCTTAAAGGAATTTGATAAAAAAATATTCCATTAAATTTGCATCCCATTTACATATTATTTTGGATGAGGACATATTGTTATATAATATTATAATAATACAAAATTTTCAATGACCATGACAAAGGATTGTGTTGACGACCTAACAACCATTTATGGGTAGACATCTATTAAACTGTTAACATTGCAAGAACATATTTGAACATTCACACAGATTTCACGGTCAAGAGTTTGTTTTGTTATACGATTCAAGTACAGTTCTTTATTTATGAGAATCGGTCACAAATTAAGGTCTCAAGCTGTAAAGAATTTAGGTCACATACGCTTTGTTTGTTATTATCTTAGTGGATTATTACACGGAACAATTTCCTGTAAAGTATTCCATACTAGCTGTACCTGCGGCCCTCATCATCAGCGTGTAAGAAACCTACTGTAGGGCCATACGCCTTTTCCCGAAGGAAGATGTTGGTGTTATCGCCACGTCAGCTCACGATGTATTGGCGATTTCAAATTCTAAGAAATCTACGGTTCCATGTTTTCCCGTGTTACTAGTACTACACAACTACACATTTCCGAGGTTCAGGTTTTCTCACGACGTTTTTGCTTGCTTTAAGTAGATAGTGTTACCAATTTAAATTAGTAAACGTATGCATATTCCGTTGGTACATAACGGGAGTCGAACCTGCAGACATCGGATTGATATTCCACCACATTCTATATTCCATCACATTGATATTGATAGTCCAAGGGGTTGGGGTGTAAGGGGTGTCGAATAACATCATAAGACTTGAGACACCCAAGCCAACCTCACCTGCACGTGGAGCACTCTGCTGAAAAACGAACGAGGCAGTGGCGAAAGCGTGGTGGTAGGGTTTTACAGCCTGACTGAGTAACCACCATCTATATGGCGAAAAAGCCCGTCATAGTGATTCTCTTCTGCGGGTCTGATCCCGATCAGCCTGTGCATATCCAGCTTTTTACAGGCCGGCATGATAGCAGCGACTGGCGATGGATGGTGTTTCACTCGGTGGTCGCCATTGTTTTTGGATTGTACTGTGCTTACTATCAGGCATAGTGCAGTCATTTTGCGGTACTACAATTAAAAAAAAAACACTAGACTACCACTACTGTACGCGTTTAATGCTATTTTTGTAGAAAATAGTTTAGTTACAAGAAACCAAATATTTTGTAAATATTCCTCCATGTTCAATTTGACGCATATAAGTTAAAGTGTACAGGAGTTGTATTGCCGCAGCGTCACCTAATGGCATAAATATCTTTTATACTAGACGTTATAATAAAGCGGATTGCATGATAACTTTAAAAAAAACTTATGTGATAATCAAATGTCATGGTGATTTGAATAATATTTCTATTTCGATATCTACACACAATATAGACAGTTATATATTAAACATTATCAACATGTAGTAGAAACTTTTTCCATAGGAAAACAAAATAAACTTCGAAAATGTTTGCGATAGAAACTTACCACGTTACCATGGCAACATATATAATACTAACGCTAACGAAATCTTTATTTGAACAATTTTGTTTTATGATTATGAAAACTAAGAAGATCATAATGATGGATAAAATAATGTATGACATATTATATAGAAGATTTGGCACTTATGCCTTTATTGTAGCTTGGACATGGAAGAAAATTGATTAAAGGACATATAAGAAATACTTATATTGACAACTTCAAATTGGCAGTATGGATTAATTCCTTCGCCTGTCCTATTGAACGAATATTATTACTACTACTAACGAAATCTCTCAAAAGGAAAAAAATTGCCCGATTTTGAAACATTCTTCATTGGTGCTCTGCTTCTATTGATCTTAGCGTGATGATATATAGCCTATAGCCTTCCTCGATAAATGAGCTATTTAAAACCGAAGCATTTTCTCAAATTGGACTGGTAGTTTAACCAAACAAACAAACAAACTCTTCAGCTTTATATATTAAGTATAGATTATAGAGGATACATTTTTGCTTGCGGCTTCAATTGCATTAATAAATATTTGATCTATGTCTTTGGAACAATTCTTTTTTATGGATAAAAGGCTATACTCCTTTCTGTACTTGTGGCAACGTTTATGCAAAGTTCCATGATTATTGGTTAAGTAAACTGGAAAGCGCGGCAAAACAAATAAACATTAAAATTTGTAGTGTTGGTTAGGATACTGATGTTGATAATGTTTAATATATAACTGTCTATATTGTGTGTAGATATCGAAATAGAAATATTATTCAAATCACCATGACATTTGATTATCACATAAGTTTTTTTTAAAGTTATCATGCAATCCGCTTTATTATAACGTCTTGTATAAAAGATATTTATGCCATTAGGTGACGCTGCGGCAATACAACACCTGTACATTTTAACTTATGTGCGTGAAATTACACCGTGCGTGAAGTAGCACCGCAAAATGACTGCACTATGCCTGATAGTAAGCACAGTACAATCCAAAAACAATGGCGACCACCGAGTGAGGCATAGTGCAGTCATTTTGCGGTGCTACTTCACGCACGGTGTAATTTCACGCACATAAGTTAAAATGTACAGGTGTTGTATTGCCGCAGCGTCACCTAATGGCATAAATATCTTTTATACAAGACGTTATAATAAAGCGGATTGCATGATAACTTTAAAAAAAACTTATGTGATAATCAAATCTATCTACTGGTAAAAACGGTACGAAAATGGTCGTTTTTGACTTTATCGCGAACATATAAACTGACAGAGAACTTTCTTTTTAACCGACTTCCAAAAAGGAGGAGATTGCTATGTTCGGTTGTATGTATTTTTTTTATGTATGTTAACCGATATTTTCGTCAATTGTGAACCGATTTTAATTATTCTTTTTTTATTTGAATTGTTACACTGTGTAGTGATTAACTGCTACCTGTGCATTCGTCCGTGTGAAATTGATTAAAAATATGTTACAACCGCATGAGACGTGTGCCTTACTGGACTACAAGAATAAATATACATAATTGAAAGTCATATATCTGTATGTAATATGAATTATATCATCTTTTTGGTCAATTTGGCGACTATATTGTTTTATTTACTGCGTTTGTTTCTACATAACTCAGTGATTATAGCAACATATAAGAATAACTTAAGTATATCGACAATACGTATATATTATATCTATATAATAAAAGATTTAAGATATGTTGTTCGATAATGTTTAATCTATTTTTTGTCAAGCATTGATTCTTTGTTACAATTAACGGTCTTTGAAATAACCATGACTCTATCTTGAATCAGGACTAACAAATCTTGGTGACATAATATTATTTATTTATTTTAGGATCGTTAACATGACAATACACTAGTAAATATAGAAAAACCGCCTTCGATGTGAAAAACTAATAAGGCACTGAAAAGCCAAAAATAACTGAAATATTAAATTAACAAACTTAAATAAAAAATATTCATATTCGCGCTACCTAATAAAATATTTGAAGTCAATGCCAATTTATATGGGACTACCTCTGAATATAACCAATTCTAATAAAAAAGGAATCATTAAAATCGGTTGATAATTGACGGAGATATCGATTCACATACATAAAAAAAAATACATACAACCGAACGTAGTAACCTCCTCCTTTTTCAAAGTCGGTTAAAAAGTAGGACTATCGTGATACAATATGTGTCGTTTAAAATCAGAAGTGGTCAACTCCACTTTGCAATTTTTATGGGTGGGATTTTGAGCTTATTGCAGAGACTATGAAACATTTAGGTATCTGTTGAGTTTTAATATAATTACTATAGAAAGCTAAAAAAATAAAAATGTATGCTATAGTACAATAGTTTAAAGTTATGAGACTTAGAAAATTGCGAAGTGGAGTTGACCACTTCTGATTCTAAACGACACATATGTTACATTATGCTCATGTAACAACGTTAAAGGAGTGAGTACTGAATCGTATCAAATTGCGATCACCCCTATCTGCCTTTATATTGCCAATTCCAAATGATCTCTTTTCGAAAACAATAAATTTGGAAAAAAATATTAATTGTAAAAAATCATTTTAGAAGTGTCTGTCTGTTTGTATGAACACGCATCACTGCTAAAGTACTTCGTTAACGATAAAACTTCATCAAGAAAATCATGAAGCATGTCATCGAGTAACATTTAGTTTTGGTTTCGTTAAAATCGGTTCACTCTATCAAAAGTTATTGTAATTTTAATGACGGTGCGACTTAAATACGAGATTAATTAAATGGACAAATTATATTGAAATGATTTTAATAGTCGCCATTTTTTGTATATTAGGTTCCACGCGGACGGAGTCGCAGGTACAGCTAGTATTATATAAGTGAGCATTAAAAAATGTTTATAATTTATACGGGGAATTAAAAATAGAATGGCTCCTCATAGTTTACTAGTGTTAATGCATATTTGCCATTTCTCTGGATGAATGTCCTTTACTTTATCGTTTATTGAAAATTTAATAATAATCAATTAATTAAAGCGTGGTAAACAAATAAACCCACTAAAGCATTTATGATATTACTTATAACTAATTAGGATGAGAATGGAAAATCATTTCGGGTACGAGATCGATATACAGAGAATGTTATTGTAAGCAATAATTAAACTCATTATTTAAAATGTGCATAAAATTTTTGGACCTATCATTACGATCATTCTTTCGAATACATTAGAGTTGAGTGAAAATATTCTTTTTCCAGTGGCAGATGTAGATTGTGGCATAGATGTCGCAAGGAATGGACGAATCGTAGGTGGCGTGGACAGTCTTCCAGCCGAGTTCCCTTGGGCAGCCAGTTTGTGGAGACAAGGGGCCCATCAATGTGGAGCCACGATTCTGAACGATCGATGGTTGGTGACTGCGGGACATTGTGTCTGCAGGTGACTACGATATTACAATTGTAAAACCTAATTTTGTTATATAGCAACTTGCTTAAATTACAATAATTCAATTTTTTTTCATACTTTTTACATCCCTTTTTACTTTTTTCAATAGCTTTCGAATTGGATACTACAGTTGATTTCTCTCTAAATCATCTCTATTATCAAAGAATTCATAGACTTTTAAATTGACTCGATGGAAAAACTCTGGGGTGTAAGGGGTGTCGAATAAAATCATAAGACTTGAGACAGCCGAGCCAAACTCACCTGCACGTGGTGCACCCTGCTGAATAACGAACGAGGCAATGGCGAAAGCGGGGTGGTAGGGTTTTACAGCCTGACTGGGTCGCAACCACCATTTATATGGCGAAAAAGCCCGTCATTGATTCGCTTCTGCGGATCGCGCTTCGAGATCAGCCTGTGCATATCCAGCTTTTCCCAAGCCGGCATGACAGTGGCGACCAACGATGGATAGTGTGTCACTCGGTGGTCGTCATTGTTTTTGGATTGTACTATGCTTACCATCAGGCATAGTGGAGTTATTTTGCCGTGCTACAAGAAAAAAAAACATCATTTCAGTTTCATATAATTTGTCATATTATTAAAAAAAAAATTCAATTGACAGAGTTATGATAATTTCTTTTACCAGATAGATCATTGGAATTTGAAGGTCCATGGATTCTTTTGATTAATAACACAAATAGTTTCCTTATCTTCTTTCTTCTCAATTACAGTGTATTCAATGAGTTTTATAGAACGAAGCAATTATCAGTCATCGTTGGTTACACGGATATATCTACGAGTGATAACAGAGAGCCTTTATCAAAAATAATACCTCACCCAGAATATAGGTACGTTTATTGAGTTACGTACGAGTACATACGAGTTTAGCATACGTTTATAGTGATAACAGAGAGCCTTTATCAAAAATAATACCTCACCCAGAATATAGGTAAGTTTATTGATCCCGATGTATTTCCAGTTCTTTATACACCGAGAATGAAGTTTAAATTTTGCTGTTTACAAGACCTTTAATTTTTTTATGATCTTCATATTTTAAATATTAAGAATGGTTATAATTTGATTTAGCCTATTTTGAAATGGAACAACACATATATTCATTTTACTCAATGGTTGGATAAAATTTAATTATGTACTGCCTCTTTGGTAAAAAAAAAATTAAGTTAACCATAATAGTTAGAATAAAATAAACTAATTTTTTTTATGTCATAAGTGGCAAACGAACAGGTGGGCCACCTGCTGTTAAGTGATCACCACCGTCCATGGACACTAACAACACCAGAGGAATCGAAAGTGCGTTGCCACCCTTTGGGGGGAAAGGATTAGGGGAGGAAGAGGGAGAGGAAGAGAGGGGAGGTGAGGTGGGCCTCCGACTCTCTCACTGACTGAACGAAACGCCACAATGGCAAGCACTGTTACTTCACGTCGGTTTTTTATGAGAGGGTGGTACTCCCCCGGGCGAGCCGACCCATTCATGCTGAAACCAGTAATAGTTTCAGCGTGGCTCTTCCACCACTAAAAATACGTGATACTTATTACTTTTGAAGTAATTATGCCATAGCTAATAACGTATTTGGACACCGTATCGATCGACAAAGGTTCGAATCCTTTTTTGTAACTGCGGAAATTATAACTATAAATTTGGTTAAACGTTGTGATGAAACTTTCGACCCACAGTAACTAATTATCGAGTCGGTGCGAAAAACATGTCTAGGTAAATAACAGCTCACTTGAAACGTTAGCTTTTATTTTGTTTAGTTTGTTTGAAACACAGCCAATGTAAACACGTTTCACAATGCCGCGGTGTATTCAAAAGATGCAATAATAATACCAGAAAAAGCAATTTGACGACCGAAGTATCTTACTTTCCATAAATTCATGCATGTTGAATAAGTTATATTTTAAGCTTTAAACTAACAAATAATATTAAATTTTGAACAAAATTACCGATTTTAAAATGTGGTACAAATGTTTGGTCAAGGCTCGCCAACCACGCACAAACACACACAATAACGGGAAAAAGTACTATATTCATAGCGTGTTACAGTTGAATTCACACAAATTTGTTTATGTTGTCTTTTCATTTGTAAGTGACGGGGGTAATGTATTGCTTTGCTCGTTTTATCATATGTATTAGATAATATTTTGAATATTCGTGCCTTTATTACTAGGTGTTATGATTGTAATTAGGTTGAACTTAAAACTGTTTTAAATCTTTTTTGCTCCCCTTTTTAGTAAAGAAATAGCTACACATAAGTAAATATTTACGCGGACAGGATTTAGCTTCGATTTTGTATGTGACCCTTTATCTAGTTATTGTTGATCGAAGGATGAAACAATAGCATGGTGGTAGAGCTTTTTCTAAATCTATCTGACTAGCTACCACCATCAAATTGAAAAAATGTCGCCAAGCACCTGTTGGTGAGTTCCGACAGATGCACTTGTGAGCTAGTCCTTCTCTAGATTCACCCTGTTTACCATCTTGGACCACATCCTCATTTAACATCTGATGAACCTATAAAACCTATAAAGTAATATGTTGTCTTTTGTAATATGAAACTGACATTTTTTTTTATGTAAAAAAGGAGGCAAACGACCTTGTGGGTCACCTGATGTTAAGTGGTCACCACCGTCCATAGACATTAGCAACACCAGGGGAGTAGCAAGTGCGTTGCTAGCCTGTGTATGGGGGAGGGGGAGGGAAAGGAGGGAAGGACGTGGACCTCCGGCGCTCTCACTGACCGAACGAAACGTAACAATGCAAGCACTGTTACTTCACGTCGGTGTTCTGCGAGAAGGTGGTACTACCCCGGGCGAGCCGACACATTCATGCTGAAACTAGTAATAGCTACAGCGTGGCTCTACCACCTGCTAACATACCCTATTAAAGGCTATGTTAAATTCTTCCATTGATTACGAAACAAGGAGTACTAAAGCATAAATAATAGAATAGTTGTTGTTCATTTCATGTAATTTAAATTTTCTATAAGCATACACTAATTTCAGATGTAATAAAAAGTCGAATGATGTAGCTTTATTAAAAACTGCACGTAAATTAAAATGGTCACACGAGCTAAAACCAGCTTGCTTACCGCAACCGCTTTCTGAGGACTTTAGCGGTACGCTAGCCACTGTCGCTGGTTGGGGTTTCACAGATGAAAACATAGAAACAGGTACAATTTGCTTATTTCTATCTTCATAATTTCTATATTTCATTTACTCGTGTGACTAAATAGGGAATCCATCTTTTATAAGCGTCGAATGATTGTGTACTCTATTTGTTACTACGAGGTTCAATTTATGTGGAACAGTGCAGCGAACACAAAATTTAATACCCACCCGGAGAGCACGTGCAGTGGAATAGAAAGTGCATCTCCTGCTCACGCGGGTAACAACAATTCCTCAGGCATAACAGTCTTTAAATAATTGAAAGCATAAATAGGTATTATGTATTGTTTATAAATGGTATTAGTTTAGCGAAAAAAGTTATATAAGATAAAAATTGGTATTCTTATATCAACATAATTTATCAATTTTCTAGCATCAAGACCCAATATTCTCCAGAAAACCGACGTAACCGTAGTCACTAATGATCAATGTAACAAGTGGTATGAGTCTAAAGGTAGCAAGGTAAAGATCATTGCTACACAAATGTGTGCCGGTTATGAAGATGGCGGCAGAGATTCTTGCTGGGTATGCATTAAATTATTTAGAATTATATGAATAATCTTCTATTAGATTCTATTTCTATTAGATTAATCTGTATGTCTGTCTGTCTTATACCTAAGCTAGTCTTTAATGAGGTCGTCCTATTTCATTATTAGTTTTCGATTGTTATTTGCTTGTTAATCATTGATAATTTTTTTAGAGTACTTACAAAATTAATGTATAAAGTGTATAAATTTTGAAAAGAAGATATTTTGTTAATATTTTCAAGGTTTAATATGCTTTCAGTAAATACGCATTACTTATAAATAAACCATAGCTTAATTAATTTTAAATTGTTTATTCATTTCCTTTACAGGCTGACAGTGGTGGTCCCCTCATGGTGAGGGACAAACGTCATGTTATGATAGTTGGAGTCGTTTCCACGGGCAGTGGATGTGCAAGAGCCAAAATGCCTGGAGTATACACGAGAGTCTCAAGATTTACCGACTGGATTGTTGAAAGCATAGACAATGATAAAGCAAGATCTGGGCTGAATTGGTACCCCAGATTTGCATAGGGATTTATTTAATTGCGAAATGGTTTTTATACTGTGATATTTGGATTCATATGTAGTTGGTAGTCTACTATCGTTGTGAAAGTGCAAGCTTGAGATCCATTGATATTATTTAGGTATATGATTTAGGTATTTTTAATTATCTTCATCTACGCCTACTTCTAATCGTCACGAGGGTAATGGCTCCTTTTTAAAAAATGGGCAGTGTCTTCCGTATATCCACATTGATAGCACCCTAGCAACGGCTCCCAGAAACAGGTAGCTCCCGAAGCAAACGTGCTCCGAGAGCACATGTGTCAGCCGGAGGTAATAGCTTCTGCTTCAAGTTTCACGATTTACATTTTTCATGGTAATAAGCAAAGATTTCTAGAACAAATACTAAACGAGTTAGGACATTTAAACTTCGATAGTTAATATTTAAACTTAGTTCAATGACTTATACCCTAAGGTTAATACAATAACAAACACAAAGTGTAACTTTTTTAGTTATAATGTCATTAAGTAGATAAAATATGTACATCTGTCTCTCTTAAATTGCTATAATTTGTTAATCTGAATAACAATTAATTCAATAACTAATTTTTAAATTTGCAAATTTTTTGAGTTGAAACGTTACATTTTTGTTTCCTTATCTTCTATCAAAGTCTAACAGGTATTTATAATTATTATTTAAAAAAATATTTCGAAATCAATTTTAGTACCTGCAATTCAAATCATGTTATACAAACAAATGTAAAAATAGTCATACAATTAATATTTAATGTTGTTCAAATACAATTTCAAAAACTTTATTAATGTTAAAGTTGGACTCGTATCTAAGTAAATATCTTTATTTAGTATCTAACATTTTTTTTTACAATAATTCAAAAAAATAACTGTGATATTAATATGTAAGACATGTTTAAAAGTATGTAATGAAAACATTAAAGTATACATTTCTTTTCTTTACAGAACCTTTCAAAGTTCCTTTTACTTTCTTGTATAACAGTTATTAATTTCTTTCCTGATGTTTCCTCTATATCATCTTTGAGGCAATCTAGCGCCTTATTAATAGCAGTTTGTGCTTCTAAAATTAAAGGTTTTATTTCTTCAATTGTTTTTAAAATGCCGTCTTTATTCTCTTTCTTTGACTTCATGATTAAAGCTAAATGTAATTCATGTTGAAGAACACTGCTATATAGACTTAACCTAGCGTTACCAGGATCTATAATATTGGTTATGCTGATTAAATCCTTGCACATTTTAATTTTTTTATCTAAAATATCTTCTGACGTATAGCCCGGTTGTCTACCATAAAGCTGAACTAAAGAATGCTTTATAGAATATAAATGGTAATGATTAGGATGTAAAAATGTTGATAGCCTACAAAGAAGGTTTTCCAACATGCTAACAGATCCGCCCATCATTAGTACATTCTCAACTTCTTCACCCATTTGAGAAATTATCATTTCCACTTGATAATTACTCAGTTTAATATTGCATTCATTACATGCCCACTCTGTTTCATCGTCCAAAGGATCTTCTGGTAGATGTATACCATCACATTCTTTATTTCCATCTCCAAGACATTTCATTGCACTTAAATTAGTGCCCATTTCAGTAGGATCACTGCACCTTATGCATTTACATGAGAAATATTTCGTATCTTTCAAATGCTGTCGTCTTGCTTGAGTTCCCCATAAGGCATGACTGTACATTGTAGCTATATGTTCGTTATTTGCTATAGGAATAACTGCTTTCATTGTGATTCTATATAGATCACTTCTGTCTTTTGTTGATAAGCTGAATGTATGTTTAGTATTTGGCATACAACTATGTTCAATAAGACATGTGTTTCCATATAAAGCTAATAGTTCAGTCCCTTCTTCTAAACGTATTTCTAGAGCGTTAGTATCAATGATACCACATATTCTATGAATCATCTCCGGTGTAATATTTTCCATATATTTTTTGTTATCTAATTCAAGTTTGTTGATAAAATTATTCATTAAATATTCAACCACGAACTCATCGGCTTCACTGTAAATAATAATAACTTATATCAATTACATGTCTTCATTTATCTTCGATAAAGGAAAGGATTACTTGGTTTCTTTTTTGCATGATTCCAATTTGATTGTACTAATAAGTTATGAACTTATTACGTTAACTTTACATATATCTACACATTCACTATAGAATTATAGATAAATTTGATATCATGACAATAATGGTTTTATAATATTAGAGTAACTTACTCATACGCTTCAGTTCCTGGTGCCCTACTCTCTATATGTGACTGCATATCCAGCAATATATTCCACTTTTCAGGATCTATTTTTTGCAGCAAAAGACATCTTAGCGGCAGTAGAGCGGCGTGTCTGAAATTTATTTTACAACTGTTGAAGGAATTATTCTAACTGGTAATAATATACAACCGCATTGATATTGTTAACAGTATTTGGGAATCATTGGATAGTTCATAATATTAATTATTATTTAAGACATTCTAAAATTATCTACAAATAAACTCCTAACAACAGTTATGTTTGATGAAGACTTTCAAAGACATAGGAAATTCGTAACATATTTATTTTAATATGTCTCTATAATCTAAGATAATTTCTTCTGTGATTAAGTTCTAGATGAAAATAGGTAGCAGTAATAATAAGTAATAAAGCTGATTAATAGTTATATACATATAAAAACATAAGTTCATTTGTATTTCATCTATTGGGATCAATCACACTTTGCAGTATTTCATTTTAAACATCATTATTTAAAATTAATTAAAACTTTGAATTCACTTTGGACAAGGATATCTGGAAGAAAATGAAGGAGGCCTTTACCCAAGAGAAGTCCATATATCAATCAAAAAAGACTAGTATAATATATTACCAATCATTTTAAGCAAATCTACTAATAACACTAACGAATAAAAAAAACTGTATCTTGAAATATGTAATAAATGGCTTTCTTATTATTATTACTATAAATAAACCTTTAAAGCATCTATTTTTTATATTATACAGAAAATTTAAGTGTTTTATGATCCACACGCTTCTCGGTATCAAAAAGTATACAAGAAGGAAAAAAGTTACCTGTAGAATTCTGTTATATCGTCAAACACACAGTCAGGGCGTACGCTTAGTATTTCGCATTCAGCTCCATGGTGCCGCAGATCAGTCAGCCCTGGACAGTTTCCAGTGCATACGGGCCAGCCACATCTATAATTATTGCATTTATTATTTTTAGTGTCAAAAATGTAACGTTTGAAAACACTTTACGCCTATTTTAAATGAGATACAAAACTATACGAGAACACTTGTCTAAGCCTAGGTTACTGACTAGCTATCAAATATTCCTACCGAAACACAATAATAGAAGACTGTTAGAAAACAATTTAAAAGAAAAATATTCAGTACCAAGAAAATGTATTTAACACAAGTTAACTGAAATTAGCGATCTACTAAAAAATACTTTCTAAGATCTCTACAAATTTTCAAACATTTGTAGATTGGCATTAGTGTTACAAATCTTACTTAGCACATCTTTCTCCAACGTCAGCAGAAACCACGAAACACTACATAACATTTAATATGCACACCATCTCTCGGTGCGTACATAACACTCTGGGTCCCGAGTGAAAATCAGCGCTGAAGGACTAACCTCCAACAGCACACACGCTGACTCGTGGCCCATTTGCCTCACACACACTTAACCATCAATTTGTATTTTTCATTGTTTATATGTTTGTTTTTTCTTTTTTTTAATTGTATGTGTTTTCATATTTACTTATGTGTGTTGCAAATAAATGTTTTTTCTTTCTTTCTTTCAAAATTTATTATTTTTTGTGTTAAAAATGTAACGTTTGAAAACACTTCACACCTATTTTAAATGAGATACGAAACTATACGAGAACACTTGTCTAAGTCTAGGTTACTGACTAGCTATCAAATATTCCTACCGAAACACAATAATAGAAGACTGTTAGAAAACAATTTAAAAGAAAAATATTCAGTACCAAGAAAATGTATTTAACACAATTTAACTGAAATTAGCGATCTACTAAAAGATACTTTCTTAGACCTCTACAAATTTTCAAACATTTTTAGATTGACATTAGTGTTACAAATCTTACTTAGCACATCTTTCTCCAACGTCAGCAGAAACAGGCTTGTAGCAACCGACACACGGAACAGTGTCTTCTGGGTTCATGTTAAACCGCATACCTTTCGGACCGAATACTAGAGGGCGCTCAGACAACACTACGTCTCCAGGAGACAAGTCACGAGCTGCGACAATGTATCGGCCGAGCTCTTCTGTTTTATGAACCTTGAAACATGTATTGTAATTAGTTAATTAGTATTTTTTATTGGTTCATTGTTACTACACAACAAATACTTTGCTTCTAATTATTGTCTACTAAAAAAAAGCGTAATTTAATCTAAAAAAATAAGTTAATTATTTTGTGCTTTTTTAATTGTAATTAATACTTTTTTGAGGTTGTTTTAAAAACAATGTGACGAAAGTTGTGCAACATCTATAAGCTAATAGTAAGCGATATAATATTTTAATATTTATACGTGTGTCACTTTGTTAGCCTAAAACATGACAAAAAATAGCCTACAATTAACCACGAAAAATTCCACATCGAATGGTTATAGCATATACCCAATACATTTAGTAACTTTGGCGTGATTATGCTTCAAAGGAACTATATTTTCATCATATATTTACAGATTTACATAATACAAGCGCAAAGCATAAATTCAGTGATTTTATTTTCATGAATTTAATTTTTTTTTATTGAGAAATTCAACTATTTTAGATTAATTGTGGACTGTCTCTTACTTTTTGATTATTATTTTACCATTATTACCTAATCCCTGTACTACTTTAACTAATTTTAAGATATCTATATTAAAATATATATATTTCTGCTTAGTATATAACTTAATAATATGCAATCCAAGTGATTTCAAAATCATCCACCTGTAAGTAAAAGTCATTTCAAAATCGATTCAGCCGTTTCTAATATTAATTCCTAGAAACAAAGAATTATTTAACATGCTTGTACAGATAATTTGTAGTATTATTTGTTAACTGTATGTTATTGAAATCATATTAAAAACTGTTTATATAGTAATACTGTTTTTCTAGATGAAGCTGTAACGGATTTTTTTTCCAAGTTAAAATATGTAGCACATTCAATACATTTCAACTCACCTCATAAGTTCGATCATTGTTATTTTTATCCGGGTCCATGTTCCTGAAAACAGAAAATTATAAAAAAATAAAACTTACGAAATCACCCTTCTAAATTGTTCATTTCGTCGGGACTGGAGGCGAAAGAAAAAGCAAAAGCATTTATCGTTACAGAATAAAAATATTGTCAGTTTTAAAATTCTAAATATGATGTTTCTTTTGAATCTTGAGACACTTGACACACCCAAACCAACCTCACCTGCACGTGGTGTACTCTCCTGAATAACAAACGAGGCAATGGCGAAAGCGGGGTGGTAGGGTTTCACAGCCTGACTGTGTCGCAACCACCATGTATATGGCGAAAAAGCCCGTCATAGTGATTCACTTGGGGTGTAAGGGGTGTCGAATAACATCACAAGACGAGACACCCAAGCCAACCTCACCTGCACGTGGTGCACCCTGCTGAATAACGAACGAGGCAATGGCGAAAGTGGAGTGGTAGGGTTTCACAGCCTTACTGGGTCGCAACAACCATGTATATGGCGAAAAAGCCCGTCATAGTGATTCGCTTCTGCGGGTCGCGTTTCGGGATCAGCCTGTGCATATCCAGCTTTTTGCAGGCCGGCATGGGCGACCGGCGGATGTCACTTGGTGCTTGCCATTGTTTTTGGATTGAACTGTGCTTATTATCAGACATTGTGCAGTCATTTTGCCGTGCTACTATAAAAAAAAAATCAAAATAAGTTTTAAAATAGCTTCCTGTATCAACGTTTTAGTTTAAATACCGAAAAGACTTGATAAGACCAGATTTAATTGGAAAGTAGTAAAGTAAAAGTAAGATAATGGTGGTAGAGCCACGCTGAAGCTACTGGTTTCAGCATGAATGGGTCGGTTCGTCCATGGTAGTACCACCCGACCCACAGAAACACCCACGTGAAGTAACAGTGCTTGCATTGTTGTATTTCGTTCGGTCAGTGAGAGCGCCGGAGGCCCACCTCCCTTCCCCTCTCCTCACCCTCTCCCTCCTCTAACTCTTCCCCTCAAAGGGTGGCAACGCACTTACGTCTCCTCTGATGTTGTTAGTGTCCATAGACGGTGGTAATCACTTAACATTAGGTAACCCACCTGTTCGTTTGCCACTTATGACATTAAAAAAAATATTCCGACAAATATAAACGCTGCAAAAATAACATTATCCCTTCCGAATCCTTTTTTATATTTTACAGGTTTTAGAGTTGAATACAATCTCATGTGATGATAAATGACAATAAAGGTCTAAAAACAGCAAACATGCTGTGACTAAAGGGTGACTTGCTGTTAAGCCGGAACACACAACAGGTGCTTGGTGACAAACTTTCAATTTAAGGGTGGTAGCTAGCCAGTTAAACTTGGCATTCACTCATGTTTTCCTTCATCGGAAGCTTTGACTAAGTTGCAAGGATTCGAACTTACTTCAGTCAACACGTTGTCGGTACACGGTATCAACTGAGCCATAATGGCTACATTGATAGTAGATTTTATTAAGTTTTAGATTATAACGTTCAAGACAAACTGTTGACCTTTTTGAAGTGAAAGCTTCTATAGGCGCGTTGAGCGGTATTTTCGGCAGGGGATACATCCATAATTTCGCGTCATGAAATGCTACGTGAGCATAACCGGCCGCATAGCGCTTGCGCAGTTTGTGTCAGGCTAGCAACACGTACTATAAGGGTACATGTATTATTGATATTTTACAGGTCATCATACGTTACATTGATTAATAGACTTTATAAATATGTATATAATTATTGCTCCGAGTGCCAATACATATGAAAACCATACTAATGTTAATAATATTAATAAACAAATTCTGAACTTTAAATATTATCATTCACACTATAATTAGTATTAAAATTCAAATGAGAACACATTTATATCATTATTTGCAATCCCCATTAATGTCTCGACTTTTTTTTATTGTAGCACGGCAAAGTGACTCTACTATGCCTGATGGTGAGTACAATCCAAATACAATTACCGTAAAACTGTAGCTCCGAAGCACAGTGCGCGTGGTTCGGTTGTAGAAAGGGGAGGAAGAGATTAAATTAAATAGTCCTTCAGAACACTCGCCGTGATACAGGCGTTAGAACACGCTCAGCGAGACTATGTCCCTGAGCAACTGAAGCGGCTGTATAAACCCCTTTAATGTCTGCATCATTAACAATGCGGACAGCCCGTCTCTGCAACCTTTACATCTACAGCCAAACTTTCCTCATGAATTCCATCTACTGTTGGAAAACGCATGAAAATCCGTTCGGTAGTTTCTCAGCTTACCGCGAACAAACAGACAGACCTGGCTAAGGTCTTTGTTTTATAATATGTAGTGCTATTAACTATTTTATAACTATTTATATATTAACATTCTCCGATTTCCGAATGCCTATCGATAGATCTAAATATAGAAAGAACTAGAACAAGCGCTGAATGTAGTGATATTACTATTTTATAACTATTTATATATTAACATTCTCCGATTTCCGAATGCCTATCGATAGATCTAAATATAGAAAGAACTAGAACAAGCGCTGGAAATTTGCCAAGTCAAATAAAATATGTAAACGTTGAACGGACATTTATAGCGAAAATAAATCAGTCTATAGCCGTTGTAATTAGAAACTGAACACACTAAAAAATAGCTTTTGTCGTTTAACATTATTTACTGTAATGACAATCGTATTTTGTCTCATATAATGTGAGGCCTAGTTCGATACGCTCTTTCACGTGTGATTGGAGTGTGCAGGATTGAATACGCGAAAGCATGTATGCAAATTCACGAGTGTTTACATTTACATTGTTTTTACACTCCCACCCTTTCCCGCGCGAAAGCGTTTTTACGCGGTAAGGGGCGTGACGTATAAAGGCAGCCATTCAATAAGTAAATATTAGAAAACATGGTCCTTATAAAACATAGTTACTATTCTCGTCATGCGTGTGTTTATTTCTTCTAAGCCACATTATGGATTTTGATACGGTTTTCACTGTAATTGAAAATTTTCTTCCGTAAACTGCTAACATGAAAAGATTTGTTTTAGTGTTTGTAACGGATAAACTGTAACAATGCTTTACCGATTTTCAAAATCCTTTCACATATAGAAAGCTACATTGACAGCGAGTAATATAGTCTGTTTTTTATTTTCAAAATCTATATTAACTCGAGCAAAGCAGTGAGCAAACGTTAGTATATTATATTTAAAGAAAATATAAAAACGTCGAAGTGTTTTAGTTAAATCTAGAAACATATACTCTAGGCGCTTATATTGATATAGATGGCTGTCTTATATATATACATTCAAATAATGTATCAAAAAATTATGCGTCTTAAAAAGGGTGTATGTAAACGTCTCGATAAGAACATGTCTATTTCCTAAAGATAACAAACAACAAACATAACATTTTCCTATTCCAATAACCGCTTTCATCTTTCACAAATTATCAAAGAAAAATGGCTTATTTGCGAATCTACTTTGACCAATATAGTATAAATACTTGTAGAATAAAGTACTTTATTTATTTTGAAATTTCAATGTAAATTAAATATGTACTTCACTGCAAATAATTTCAATTAATAAAAACTATCAATGATTTAAAAATACGCGCTGCAAAAGACATATTTTGTATTATGAACTTACGAATGTTCTTCGACTTTCATGAATCATTAATGTCAAGCTGCCAAAAAATATATCGGATTATTACATATATTTAATTTATTTGTACAGTTATGCTACATTATCTTTTGGCACATTGCATTCACGCGAAGTCGGAATGGGACGCTAATGTAATGTCAAAAAAATATGTATCTTCTATAATTGTTTCTTAGCTTTTATGAGAAACTAAATTGACAAAAAAAAAAATCAAATCAACAGTAAATTCCGCACATATTTTCGCTAACCTTTTTCTTTTATTGTAATGCAATGTAATAGTTGTTTTTAATTAGGAATATATACATCATATTGAAGAATGATAGAAAAGGAAGTAAGAAGAACAAAAGGTTTGATTGGAAAGCTACATGGAGAAAGCAATGTAAGAATATAACAGTGTTAGAATAACAAAAAAAGAGAACAATAAATTTACTTGACATTATTTTTAAAGCAATAATATTAAAAATAAAATTTGTAATTCTAATCCTCAGTAATATACTAATATTAATAATATACTATTTTATATTTCTCATTCATGTACTAGTTTAGGCTTTTACTCTCCAGTCAACAGAATATCTAGGTCATATAACTCACTCCATAAAACATGCGACATTTTCTCAACTAAACGAAATCATTTCAAAACAACGATAGAGACATATCAGTCTCTTCACAAAACACAGTTATTATAATTTTTTTTCAGTATTTCCTATATTTCTCTTTCTGTTTCAATCTTCTCGTTTTTGTATTATCATGTTAAAAAATTTTTATATGTAAAATTGTTTATTTTTTTTAAAATTAATATTTAATTTATTGTTGGAGCATGCCGTGGTTATGTAAATATGACTACATTTATAATGTGTTACAATAGTCCTACTTTTTATATAATCACTAATGTATTGTCATGTTGACGATCCTAAAATAAATAAATAAATAAATAATTATTCTGATCATTTAGACAGACAATTATACTTCCCATGTAAAAGTTAGTCCCGTAATCTCTAGGGTCAATACTACGAATTACTTTCACCGTGTTACGAGCTCTATCAATAAAATCATTAAAAAAAAAATCAAATACTCTTTATTCAATTTAGGCGCTCAGAAGGCACTTATGATCGTCAAAACTACCAGCAGTTCAGAAAACAAGCCAATCCTCGAAAAGAACTGGCAAGAAACTCGATCTGGTTTATCTTTTCATAATACATAACATATTTTTTGATTATTACAACATAATAGACATATAAAGTTACATTCGTTTTTGGTGGATGCACAGAGAGAGAGAAGCGTCACTGCCAGACGTCGCCATCGTTCACATATTGATCTAACCTGTAAATGATAGCGAAATCTACTATTTTGGCAACTAATCTTCTACATTATTATTGTCATTCATAATACTATTGATAGGTTCACTTAGTCTAAACACAGTATTTTAGGTAATAGTGTTAAGTTTTATAACAAAGTACCAAAACATATTACCGATTTGCCGGATAGTGAGTTCAAGAACCACGTCCGCTTGACATTTTAATATGTAAAGGCTATTATAGGGTGGATCGATATGTGAATGATTGTGACGTCTGGAAATTATACCCCTCTTTGTGTATTTGATAAAAATGAATGTAACCATTTATGTTTTGTAAAAAAAATATATACCATGACGAGATAAACCAGATAGCGTTCCTTGCCAGTACTTCTAACTGGGTTATTTTCCGAACCGGTGGTAGCTTTGACATTCATAAAGCACCTTCTCAAGAACTAAATTGAATAAAGGATATTTTGATTTTTTGATGGTGGCCCCCTTATTCGAACTTTCCATGGAGTTTTTGTGGCATCTCAGAATTCATGCTCATTCCCATCCACTTCACCTGTACACAATAGCCGAAATGTATTACGTAAAGTGCAACCAATATTACTAAATATAAGAGACAAATAAAACAAGATTATGAATAAAATATATAAGTCACTAGGTGATAGACTAATATTTCGCCAAAAACTCGACCTGTATTTATTACGGTTGTACTTGAAATTTAAAACGCGAAATGCACAGTCTACAGTACATACAGTCTGAAAAAAATTCTACATATGTATTTTGTTCACGTAAAAAAAAGGAATACCTATTTTTCGTTTGTTTTGCAATCGTAACTATCGAAAGTGGGTTACCGAAAACTATTTCAGTCCAATGTATACATACGAGTTAGCTGTGGATTTGTTTGCACACTTTTCGGTTGTTATAACTTGTTTAGATTAGGTGAAAATAGGTTTAATAGTTATTCTAATGTATTTCCCGGAATATTCATCACTAGATTGATAGTTGAGTTTGTTCTTTTTTGTATTTGATTTACTGTCAACGCAATACGGTAAGTTTAAAAGATCAGATATAGCTCTGATATAGTTATTCACAGTTCGGTTCTCTTTGTATTGCTCGGTTCTCATCGTGCAAGCAATTCACCTTAGCTCTCCTTGACTCCCCGATCCCTACGTCAGCCCTAATATTTCATTATGGCTTAATTTAATTTCTTTTGAACTACCTTTTGAATAGTATTTTCTCTACTTCTGATGGCTGTAATAATATTAGATAGCTTATTTAATTCGTTAATTAATAGATGATAGAATAAAATCATTTTTTCAAATCTCGCAAGTTACGGTTGTAACAAAAATAAACGTTTTTTTTTGTCATGGGTGGCAAACGAACAGATGGGTCACCTGATGTTAAGTGATCACCACCGTCCATGGACACTAACAACACCAGAGGAGTCGCAAGTTCGTCGCCACCCTTTGGGGGGAAGGGTTCGTGGAGGGAGAGGGAGAGGAGAGAGGAGAGGGGAGGGGAGATGGGCCTCCGGCGCTCTCACTGACCGAATAAAACGCAATAATGCAAGCACTGTTACTTCACGTCGGTTTTCTATGAGAGGGTGGTTCTACCCCGCGCGAGCCGACCCATTCATGCTAAAACCAGTAATAGTTTCAGCCTGGCTCTGCCACCATAAATTTCGTGTTTGTCATAGTATCTAGTATATAATTTATTTCTATTTTTAATATAACTATTCAGTTTAATTTGATGTTGCTATTAATGTTTAATTGTATTATATGCCTAATACACTGACTACATTTAACAGCAACTAAAATCTTCTGTACAAAAAAATATTTTGTTATGTCAACTGTCTCGCATGATCGATCGTAAGTTCTTACATTTTACTGATGACAAGTACACCGACGTACGTTTTTGTATGCATGTATGTAGACATGTTGCACTAATTAGTTATATGTAATTCGATGTACGACGTTGTTAATAATAACTAGGAGCGTAGTAATAATATCGTTCTCTATTACTTTTATAGATGATTTGTGAATGAATAAATAAATTTTGTAATCTGATACCAAAATGCTTGGAACATTTCCTTGACTCCTCATGTACTCATGTGGCATCCATTTAGCATTAAACTAGATATTTAATTGCTTTTTACTTGAAATATTTCACAAACACAACGTAAGAAAAAATCTATGAAGAAGTTCAAAGCACTAACTCTTATGTTTAAGCTATTACTTACCTATAATATTTTTTTCTATGATAAATCAATATAACACAAATAGAATACACAAAAATCACTTTTTTTATTATAATTATAACTTTGTAAGTGTATTAATTGTTCGGAAATAGTGCGCCTGCGCAGAGCCGGTAACTCCGACTGTAGGGAGCGTTGAGACCGGCCATTAGTTGCGTAACTAGGACGTGAATGGATTTCAGTTCCCAGTTACGACTCCGAAAATATTTCACGAAGTAATATTTTAACTCGCGTGAAACATTTAGCTACGGCGTGATGGGTATTTTTCTAAACAATAGCTACGTTCGACTGTTACCGCATTCATTTGTTAAGCGCATTCCAATTTTAACCTTATTATGGAACACATTGAAATCGAATTATTAAGTTCGTTAGTGGATTATTTTTGTGAAATTGATTTTAATGTCATTAAAATATATAATTTTTCTATTATTATTACCTAGTGTATATCAAAGTCCCCTACCGCGTCTGTCTGTCCGTCCGTTCGCGGTAAGCTCAAAAACGACTGAATGGATTTTCTTCCGGTTTTCACCAGTAAATAAAGTGGTTCATGAGGAAGGTTTTGGTATATTATTTTTCAAGGATTTTTTTATAATCAGGGTGCAACAAAGTCTGCCGTGCCCGCTAGTGTATTATAATTTTTATTACTGTACCAAGTGAATGTTTAAACGGTGACACCTATCACTTGGTTACATTTAACACATAAAATAATAATATAAAAACGAATACTAAGAAACAACAAAGATAACCTCAGTTACAGTTTATTCTAAAACTTTTTAAGGTACGGGAACGATACTTTTAAACGTAACAAATGACACCTAGCTTCAATTAACAAAATACAAGGGGCGCTTTTCAAGGTTAATCATTATGTAACTAGTTATCGTGGGAATGCTGCACGTTCAAACAAAAGGGAAGCGGAGTACGAGCCGAGGTGCGGGACGCGGCCCGGAGAACATACGTGACAGAGCGTGATTAATTTAATACACTAGTTCGTTTTTGCGTAAATCACTTGATGTTGAGTGTATATCAGTTTTGCGTTTTTCGTGATAATTAAATCAAATATTAAGCACCTATTTTTTATTGCTTTAGAACGAGATGCAAGTAATGAATAATCTGTGAGAGTATTGCAACTATTTAACCAGTCATGCTATATATTTATATTATTTTCTATTATATAAATCTACTGTATTGTTTTATTTTCCCTGGTGACTACCACTCGCCGAGGCTTCGCTCAGATACAATGTACTAATATAGGTTTAAGAATGTCTAAAAGATTTAAACACCTTAAATACCTATTATTCAATCAATTTGGAGAATTTTCCTTGAAAGTTTATTAAAGAAGCTCTATAAGACTCGTCATACAATCTTTTTTAATGCGTAATTTTAAATCTGCTACATTATTTTTATATATTGATTAAAATGATATACAGTAAAGAAAATTTTTGATCTAAATTAAATACGCAGCCGAACTAAAGTATTGAAATGGACAATTAACAATGCCATATTCTTCAACATAGAAAATAATTTAGTAATTCTGGGATGATATTTAAAAAGTAACAATGTTTACTGTAGGAGACTGTACCCTTAGGAGATAGATAGGTACTCTATATTACCCGGAGGATTACTTTTTTCAAGATATTGCATTTTGTAGCATAACATTATTTTGATATCTAATAAGGTATATTAGCAACGCAATAAGCACATTATACATATCCAATAATATAATGCCATTTTTTTCTCATCTTTAATTGTTTATAACTTTTGCAATTTTTTATGTGCTAATACATGCTTTTGGCACATTTTTCTAGACGTCATTCCGGACCCAATGAGCTATCGCACATAATTTTAAGAGCAGTATCTTTATTTTGTACCATTTTCAACTTGTCGACTAGACTAATACGTTTACAAAGGCATATTGTACGCAAACTTTCAACATTTTTATGTTTCGTTTTTCGAGCATAAAATGTATTGTTAAGATAAATATATAGGACATAGGAAGTCAGGGCTATCAGCTAGTATATATTATATCTGTATTTCAAATCGAGCGTTGTTAATTGTTTTTTTTTTCGCACTGACTACGCTATTGCCTTAGCAAGGTCTTAACAGCTTCTCCGGACTACAGTTATATTTCTCTTAAGATAAATTGTTGAATTTCTACCCAAAACCCTGTCTATATTATCGACAGTATTTAGGGTAAGTATTTAGTCATTTTTGTGGTGTTGTAAGTTTGTTTAGCATACTAAACAAATTACAATATAGTACATACTAATATATAATACAAGACGATTATCTTGAATAATAGAAATGGTGCCTCTTGCCAAAACTCTTTCAACGCATATGAACATTACTTGTGCAGTATATACGTCTGTTGTGTCTCTCGATATAATGACCTGCTTTTCTTATGCATTCTAGCACTGTTCCAAATATCTATCATTGTGAGGTATATCTTCTTATTATTTACGAGCTGAAACCGTAGCTCCGCACGCGTTTTTATATTGTATAAAAGAAATGTAAAATCGTAAGAATATGTGTACAATTATAGAAATGCTCTTTTAAAAAGATTTCTAGGTATGATACGCACGCCACCTACCGTAATATGTAACGTGTACATTAGATATCTTTATATATAAATTTCTTCTGTACGTGTTTATGTCACTGAACTCCTCTTAAACGGTTGGATCAATTTTGATGAAAGTTTGTGTTCGTGTTCCAGTGGATCCGAGAATGGTTTAGATTGACAATTGGACCAGGTAGATGGCGTTGCGGTTATATTTTTTATTTATTTATTATCAAGGCAGGACAACGTCCGCCTGGCCTGCTAGTATAAATACCAAAAGTCGGTAAAATGAGATTTACCATCAACAATATATTTGTGTTATACCCTAGTGCTCACTTACACTGTATAAGGAACTATGAAATTTTGTCTTATAACTGTTCTTATAATGTCTTATAATTGTTATTATAAAGTTATAATATGCCCATATTGTCAATATAATTAAGTTTTTGTGACTATACAGAAAATAATCGCTCGTCTATTTCGCAAGAAATTGTATTATGGAACTCTTAAGGTAACGTTTATGGTATAAGATTTTATTAAAAAGACCCCTTCTATCTTCAAAAATAATATTAATTATAATGTTGAATTGTAAACAAGAAGCTGATAATATTTTTCTAATTAAAAAATACAAAATGA
>MU161675.1:5296-29025 GCA_015888305.1 Antheraea pernyi | reverse complement strand
AAATGAGTTTTTTAAAAATATGACAAAATAAACAGCCAATGGTTTATACAGTTTCAAATGAACATAATGTGAAATTATTTTTATGAAATGAGTTTTTTAAATAAACAGCCAATGGTTTATACAGTTTCAAATGAACATAATGTATAAAAAACAGTGAAATTATTTTTATTTAATTTGGTGTAATTTTTATGTTGTATGTACTCGTGCACCTTCGTCGAGAATGACAAAAAAGTTTTATCCATCAATCTTTTGCCGCCAAAAGTTCGTCAAAGTCTCAGTGACTTTATTTTCTGTTACATTCGGGAAACTTTACCTTTACCGTATCTATCCAGCCTATAAAATAATCATAGTTATTGCCTTCTTTTTTAATTTGTAAAGCGCTATCTTATTGAGTGGTATGTATTTGGAGGTATTTGTAATAATTCTGTCCAATTCCATGTACAACCATCAGAGTTGCACAGAAAATGAATATCGTGTGCTTGTTTGAAAACTATTAGGATATAGCCCTGTTTAATAATTAATAATAATAACTAATAGATTAAACTAACGTGGTAATCAGTTCGGGGATTAAGGAAAATTTAAATTCATTTTGGTGCAAAGTATTATTAGTAGTATATTTACGTGTGTAAAATTAGATGCTTCTTTTAAGTTGTATTAAAGGCTTTTCAAATTCTTGTTTATAAATAATATATTCCAAATACTATGGCCAGCTATGTATAGCTATGTCCAGTAAATTTAAAAATCAAAATTGCAATCTGTTATATGATCTGAGAATATTATTTATCATAGAGGAAGCTTTCATGTATGTATTTATATGTTACATGAGTTTATAAAAAAATAAGAATGCAAATCTATGAAGATTATCAACGTATTTCTCTCGTTATGAGACGCGATGTATTGAAAGTCCGACCATCAGCGATAATCGGTTACACTTACGAGAATGGTTTTCTCAGTTGTGCAATATGTGTACCCTTCGCGTAAAGATTGTCTACATTAGCGATATGTATGCAGTGTGAACACATGAGCATCGGAGTCGGCAGTCTCTGTAGCCGAAATATTCTGCAGCATACAAACAGATATGTTTATATTGATACACTTATTTTCAGCTCCGGGGCGGTCTGATCCACCTCAAGGTAGAAATTGCTTACCTGGTAGTTCTTGGAAAAGCCAATGCAACGACTGCGTTTGCAATAGTAATGGCATGGCTTCGTGCACTCTTAATTTATGTCATGGATATGAAAATGGTATGTATTCTTCTTTTAGGTATATGGTACTATATTAAAAGTTTTTCAAATATTTGCCAAACTAGCTATGTCCTTGTTAGAAAGCAAGCACCTGTATTTTCCAGTTCAGTTGGTACATTTGTTTATTTAATCGGTTGGATTAAGTATCCATCTTTTATTATCGTTGATTGATGGGTTACTCTATTTGTTGCTGCGAGGGTCAATTTATGTGGAACAGTGCTACGGCCAAAAATTTGTAACTCTTTAGGAGCACCGGGGGAGCATGTGCACGGGAACGAGAGGTACACTTCCTGCGAACGCGAGTAGCACCACCTCCCCATAACTAAATAAAAGCTAGCCTTTTCTTTGAGTGCCAATGACAAGTTTCTTTCTTATTAAACTTTGTAATGATAGGATAGCAATATATACAGGATTGCAATATATCATACGCAAGATCTATTGAAAAGACTAATAATAATAATGAATGTCGTTATTTCCAGAACCGGAGAAGATTTGTGCTCCCGATACAGTGTGGAAGAATGATTGTAACACTTGTTGGTGTACAAGTAATGGAACAGGTGCCGCGTGTACTTTGATGGGATGCCGCCCTAAGTGTTAATATAAATGGTGATTCTTTATTCGAATTATAAAGTCATACTTGGACATATATTGTCTATATAGTATTGGGACAGTTTTTTCTCTTGTCTTTTATAGACTTGGAGTTTGGCTAATGATTTTGCATATTTATATAAAAGTTCCCGCAACTTTTCGAGATACTTATCTGTATGTATGACTTTGACACATTAAATTAAGCTTTTTCAGCGATTTCTTATCTAATTCTAATTTTAAGTTCTTTACTGTAATAATCACATTTCGTGATTGATCTGTCTAATGTTTGAAAATAATTAAATTACTATTTTCAGATATTTAAGGAGTGGAAAACGAAACTTAGCAAGAAACCGGTGAGTAATTATTTACATTTATTATAATTGTATTTTATGCTAAAACAGAACAGAATTACAATAATGATTTTGAAATAATTAAGTATTGTTTCGAAAATGTTACATTATCAAGATTTAATCAATTTATTAATTACATCGATGATTAAAATTCTACAGATATTTAAAAAAAATGTTCTGTTTTACTTATCTATATCTATTCGAAACCTATACATATAAAAAAATTGATGTGTTTATATGTAATGTGAAAATAATATAATAGTTTTTTTCTGAATGGATTTGAAAGTACACATGGTACTTAAAAAAAAACAATTTTTTAAATGTTTGTTAGTGTGTCTGTTTGTTCCTGCTAATCCCCTTAAATGACTTGATCTTTATTGAACTTCCACTGCCAGATAGCTGAAATTATAAACAGTGATTTAGGATATTTCATATAATCAGTAAGTTAATAGGTAATAAACGAAATATTTTCAATTTTATGCCAGCACTAGAAAACTTGGGAGTTTTGCACAACAACTAACCGCTCTGTCCGAGACCAATACTGAATAGGGCTTTATTAAATTTTAGCGATTTATCAAATCTCTGACCATGGTATGAAAACATCATCTGTTGGCAGATTTTCACATCTCAAAGATAATTTTTATTAAAAATTCCCAATTTTTTTAGTACTGGCATAAAATTGAAAATATTTCGATTATTACCTATAGAGTTTCTGATAACATAAAAAAGTTTTTTTGTTACCGTAGAAATGTGAATTTATGTCGAAACACTAATATTTATTTTTTCCAGGTAATACCATATCCCAATTCCTATATCAAGAAGAAAAGTGATAATTCTTATGTTTCAAAAGATTACTGTAATATTTAACAGAGAATTTCCAATAAAGCATATTCAATTATAGAGATTTTTTATTATTTTGGATTATTGTAATCATATACTAGCAGTATTTTAAGATAATCATAGTTCTAAGCTCAGTTTTTTTTAAATCTTGGTTGATGCAATAATGATGTTACTACTTTCTATTTCACAACAAGAATCTGTGTTCCAATGTTACCAGGCTGTCACTAATATATTGTTACATTTATTGTTTATTTGATTGTTATATATTTATTGTTTATTTATTATTAGATATTTATTGTTGATTCCTTACATATTTAATGGGTTTAAAAGCTATTTATTTATAAACTTTAATAATTTGAAACCTTGAGATGCACATTTGTGATCTTCATATTTCAAAAATATAGTATCAAAATAATATCTATGGAGCACAGCGCAGCGGTTGCCAAAAATTAAGTTATGTCAATTTTCAAAAATGTAAAAATAGATGGTTATTGCTAAACAAAGCGTGATTCCTGAATCAAGATGAGAAGATTTTTTCCGAAAACATAAACCTTGACAATGATTACATTGTATTTAGAAAATAAATTGCTATTTAAGTAGTCAGTACATGTGTTGTTCCAATGTTTGATAATGTTTCTTTTCAAGATATTGATAATTCTTACAATAATTGTTGGGTTCAGGGTTGTGAATTTACGATTATAATAAATAATTTAGGTGTTTGCAATTGCCATACTATGCTATAACTATACACATATTACAAAGAAGTAAAGTTTGGGGTTACAGTTTAAATTATATAAATAAAGTGTTAAATATATTATATTCTTATTATTCTAGACAATAAAAAGTATGGGTCCTATCAACAATTTCATAAAAAAATATATGTGGATAATACTCGGGTAAACGATAATAATATCTCTGGTAAACGATAAAAACAAACCTTTTGACTTTACAAAAATTAAGCTGCGATTGATAATGTTGATGAATCGATGACATTTAAATAAACAATGTGAACTATTGCATAATGGACAGCTGCTTATATTATTTTGTATGGATTTCACGGATAATTATAATTTTTATCTTTTACATAATATTAAAAGTAATTAAGTAAGTAACTGGTTATTCACGACGCTATACGTTGACAATAATCCATATGTCAATAATTGTCATTAGATTTCAAAATGAGCCAAATCCGATTTTACTGTGTACCGATAGACCGTTTTATGGGGCGGCAAGGGATCGTTCAAGCTAATCAACCTTGTACAGCCGGGCTCAACCACGGTCCGCCGGGCTCCTACCTATAGAGGGACAGACCGGGTACACACCGGCTGCCCCTCCTCGTCCGCCGGACCTGTGCAATGAGGAGATGGGCTCCCCGACCCATCTCCTCAGGTCCGGCAACACTACCGTAACCTGCTAAAGTGGAGCTGGGCTATATTTTATTGTTGTCAAATTTTATATTGTAACTAGCTTTTGTCCGTGGTTTTACTCGTTTTAATGTAGATCTGACCTATCCATCGGGAATAATACATTTTTTTGGACATGAAAAGTACCCTATTCTTCCCCTCTGTGTGTATAATTTCATAAGGATCAGTTGTAGTTAAGGCGGGAAAACGTAACAAAGACCCAAAAACCAATGAATGAATTTTGATGAAATTTCACAGTAATATAGCCTATACACACATTTAACATATTGTCTAAATTAGCCAAAATATAAAGAAAACTAACAAGTTACTACAACTAACGACGCATAATCCATAAATCACATATGTAATCAAAAAACACAATTTTTCTCGACTATAAAATATTCAACTGCTTATTTCTTAAAAACGGTCACGATGGGCGCTATCATTACATAGTATACAACAAAGTCCCCTACCGCGTCTGTCTGTCTGTCTGTTCGCGATAAACTCAAAAACTACTGAACGGATTTTTATGTCGTTTTCAACAATGGATAAAGTGATTCTTGAGAAAGGTATATAATTTGTCTAGGTTTTTTTATAATCAGGGCGGGACAACGTCTGCCGGGCTCGCTAGTTTTTACATATAATTCAAATTCCTATAAGTTTCCTATTTGTACTTTTTTGGTACTATGAGCCATTTTCTTAATATTTTCATAAACATGCGATGCGATAAAAGTGATTTTTATAGCTTATATAATTAATATGAGTTATGTTGGACTACCATTGTCATAATATCTATTGAAGAGTACTAAATGTACTACAAGTATTTACTAAGGTAGCTTAAAATCCGGCACTGATATTGCATATATATAAAAAGCGATTTGAAGTACACACGTACTTTTTATGTGGAACGTAATAAAAAAAAAAAGTAATTAAGTAAAATTAAGGACTTCAATTTTGAGGGTATATTTCTCGGCATCTAGATCTATATTTTGGGTTATCAGCGAAAAAAATGTAGTCGTTTCAAATGAAACACTCTAGTAGCCAGGGTTATTAAATGCCATTGCGTATTCACATCGCACAAGTCATTTTATAGAGATGGCATTACTCGATTAACGTACACGTCAAGAATAAAGGTATGGAAAATAGGATTAGCCAATTCTAGTCGTTTACGCGCACTACCCCTGGGCACTGCGTCGCCCGGCTTGTATAATAGAAAAAGTGATGCGCGGTGAGCCACACAAACACTTATCACAGTTCGTTTCTACATACGGAGAGCCGACGTAATAAAGCAATGGAAGGCCTGCGTGCGGTGTGTTTTACGATTCTTTACTTACTTTCAATATTCGCCGGTAATTTACTTGGGAATTTGTCTTGCCTTCAAACTTTACTTTTGTTACAGTGTTACTGTGACTTTTTTAGAACTTAGATGTGTATTCAAGAGTCACTGTAATTCCCTAAGTAATAAAGCCAATACCTGTGGAATACGAATTTGATGAATTGACAATTTTCGGAATTTGCCTTTTTTACTTAAATTGGTAATATTATCGGCTGACGGTGAAGAAAATCATCGTAATGATACCTGAAGTTACGAAATATTCTTGTAGTACCGCCACATCTGGGAATAACGTAGAGTTGTGGATTTCTCGGATTTTGAACGCGTTAATAAATTAGGGACTGAAGTAGTGATGTCCTTTTGTTCCCTGGAAAGAAGGATTTAGTCCAACAGTGAGATCCTTGCACCTTTTTATGGTGGTAAAGCCAAGCTGAAACTATTACTGGTTTTAGCATGAATGGGTCGGCTCGCTCGGGGTAGTACCACCCTCTCACAGAAAACCGACGTGAAGTAACAGTGCTTGCATTGTTGCGTTTCGTTCGGTCAGTGAGAGCACCGGACGCCCACCTCCCCTTCCCTCTCCTGTCTCCTCTCCCACTCCTTGCCCTAACCCTTCCCCCACAGGGAAGCAACGTATTTGCGACTCCTCTGGTGTTGTCAGTTATTCTACGTTATTATTAAATAGAATTGGAGTAATTATTTCGCTAATACCTAGACTAATCGCTAATGTACGAATCGATGTACCCGATAGATCTGCCTTATAGTTACTGACAGCGGGCAGAATTGATAATGCATGGCGTGATATACACACAAATTTACCTGCGAATAAACTGTGCGTGTCTGTAGGCTTGTGGTACAAATGTATTAACGAAGCTATCAACTTTCTCATTAAAATAGCATTCAGTAGGAGAATAAATTATTATTGACAAATTTTATAGAACTTCATAGTGTAGTTTTTGTGAGACTTTGTTGTACTTTGAAGGTTATTGGAGTTTACAATTCATGACCAAAGCAATGTGATGGATCAGATCAGATAAAAAAATAATACCCTGTATTTTTTTTTTTAATATTTTTAAGTATCTTATTGAATACAATCTTATGTTCCATTAAATTACTATGAGTATATTCGGTGTGAATATTAAATTTACAGTCAATATAGGATCAATGTAGTTGAGAATGTGTTGGGTTAACCATAAAAGTAGAAAAATAGAAGAAAATTGATTCATTACTTATTGCTTAGATATTATTAATGTGTCTCACGAACTTATGTAATTACATTCATAGTTTAAACTTTTGAAGTGAAACTTCTTTAGGCGCATGAGAGTAAAATTTTTACATATGTAACGTCACGCAGGTATGCAACGGAAGTGACGTCATTTGTAGTAAACGCAGATTTTTCATATTTTTTTAACCGTTTTCAAAAAAAGGAGGAGGTTATCAATTCGTCTGTATTTTTTTTTTTTTATGTTTGTTACCTCATAACTTTGGACTGGGTGAACCGATTTTGATTATTCTTTTTTTATTTGAAAGCTGGTACTTCCCGTGTGGTCCCATTCCAGTTCCGACAACGGCATCCAGTGCAAAACCGTATAAGTTATAAATTTGCATTAAGTATGTACACGACAAATAGACGAATAACTCAATATCACGCTAACCGATTTCGATGATTCATTTTTTATTGGATAGGATGTACTTCAAGGGTAGTTTGATGAGAGTTTGGTTAGGTTCTGATTATGGGATCCGTGACAAAGTAAGTAAACTTTCAAGAAACGAGACTACTCCTTTCTTAAGGGCCGGCAACGCATCTGTGTTTATATTCATGTACCGAACCGTTCACATTGTATAAGGGAAAGTTCTAAACGTTACCTCTTTGCGTTTATTTCTTTTAAGACAAATGCTCACCGGGAGCGGGCTCCATTATATAGAATAACTAAATTATATAATAATCATTTTATGGAAATTGAAATGTTTGCCAGCTCGCCGACTTTGTTTAAAAAGGCTATAAAACAGAGTATTGAGTCTTGAACTAATATATATCATATTTGTGACAGAATTTTCAACTATGATATGTTTTAGAATGCTTCGATTGTCAGTTCGTCTTTATGTTATGTATATTTTATTTCATTGTACCCTCATACTGTATTTCATGTTTAATCTTTAACTACCAATTGTTTATATTTTATTTACTGCCCTAAAGTTATCTGTATACTTAATTCGTGGGCGGCGGAGCGGATTGTTCTCTAAGAACTATGTTGTTTTTTTTTATGGAATATTGTTTACATGTATTGTGCTACCTAGAGATGTATTGGAAGTCGGTGCCAACCAAACCGAAAATCATATCATCTACATAAGTACAAAGTTTAAGTCCAATCTCGCGTCTCTGTAATACAAAAATTTTGGTTGGTACCGACTTCCAGTACATCTCTAGGTAGCACACATATTCATATGTTTTATTTCATTTGGTTAATTTGATAAACTATTTATTTTCCGCTTTTTAGTGCCTTATGGGATTTTGATTGATATTGAAGTCGGTTAATACTTTTTTTTGAAAATTTACTTTATCATATTTTAAAAGTAAAAAATTTGAAAATCTTGAAATTAAAGTAAAATATTAGTAACGGCTAAAAGCTAAAATATGAGTTAGCTCGTTTATTTTGGTTAATGATGATGAGAAATGTCTTTTGTAGCTCGATCTCAATAAATATCTTAGAAAGTATCGTAGATCGTATATCACATATTTACTCACAACAAAAAGAACATGCATTTATGTGATGATTATGACGTAGCTACTATGACTTTGGTAACTGTAAATGTCAATGAGACAAAAAATGCATCTAAAGCCTTTTGACACTTATGACGCCACATTAATACATTGCACCCATACAAAAACAGGGCGGTTCTCTAGTATGTGATAATTTTTGGCACTCTAAGATAATTTTATTAAATATTTAGAGTGATAGATATATTAAGAGTACGTATATTTAAAAAAAATATCGATAACACAAACATATAAAATAAATTACCTAGTTGCTGAACTTCCTACAGTTATGGAACGACTGTTACCGCGAGACCACTATCTTGAATTACAATTGCTTTTTGACGACGTTTTGTTTCCATTTGTGTAGATCAATGCTAATAAAAATAAGCATATAATTAATATTCCTAAATAAATCAATTAACCTACAATTGTCTACTAGATGGCATTGTACCACATCAATTTATACACTGTTCAACCAATCGCCATGAAAATTGATATTTGATTGATCTATTTAGTTTTGCAATGAACATTCAAAGTAGATTAACCACCGTTAGGTTAAAGCAGCATGACGTGCAGATTCTATAGTCAAAATGTTATTATTAGGAGAATAATTACGTGGCATAATAATATAAATAATATACGTTGGCACCCGTGAAATGATATGCGGGCTGAGTTAGGCGCTCTTACGTGGACGGATAGAAACAAGATTGACTTTTCAGACTATACACATTAACCTTTTGAAGGAGTATATTAGTGGGGTCGTAAACGCTTCAACATCAATTGTATCTTGTCCACGGTATTCTTGTCTTGATCGTTGTGCGGTTAATTTTTGTATTGTCATTTAAGATTGAGTAAAATGCGGTTACTGCTAATAATCTGTTTGTTTGTTTTGGCGGGACACTGCGTCGAAAGTGGTCAGTTAATTCTTAATTATTTCCTTGATTTTATATCGCCTACGATTTATATAGATAAAAGATTGTACAACCATACACAGTAACATCCGTTTACTATAATTAATTAGGTGTAATTTTTATGTTATCTGTATCTGTCGATATCCATTTTAATTAAAAAAAGCAGACATGGTTCTTTGGCCTTTTACTCGTGCGTCTTAGTCGCGAAAGAAAAAAACGTGTAATCCATTAATGTTTTGCCACCAAATGTTTGTCAAAATCTCAGTGACTTTATTTTCTGTGATATTCGGGTAACTATACTGTTACCGTATCTGACCAGCCTATAAAATAATTATAATTATTTTGTTGTGCAATATGTGTACCCTTCGAGTAAAGATCGTCTATATTAGCAATATGTATGCAGTGTAGGAACCTAAGTATTGGACTTGAAGCAGTCTCTGTAGCCGAAATAATCTGGAGCATACAAACAAATATGCTAATATAATTGTATTGATAAACTTATTTTCAGCCCCAGGGTGGTCTGATATACCTCAAGGTACAAATTGCGTACCTGGAAGCTCTTGGAAAAGCCAATGCAACGATTGCATTTGCAATAGTAATGGCTGGGCTTCGTGCACTCTCAAAACATGTCGTGGATATGAAAATGGTATGTATTCTTCTAGGTACATGTTACGAACAAACGATTAAAACCTTTTCAAATATATTCCAGTTCAAATGGTACATTTATTTATTTAATCCTATGGATAGAGTTTTTTTTGTTTTTATATCATAGGAGGCAAACTGACAGGTGGGCTACCTGATGTTAAGTGATCACCACCGTCCGTTCATAGACACTTGCAATACCAGGGGAGTCGCAAGTGCGTTGCCAACCTGTCTTGGGGTAGACGGGGAGTTAGGGAAGCGGTTGAAGGGAGGGAGGTGGTCCTCCGGCGCTCTCACTGACCTAACGAAACGCAACAATGCAAGTACTGTTACTTCACGTCGTTTTCTGTGAGAGAGTGGTACTACCCCGTGCGAGCCGACCCATTCATGCTGACACCAGTAATAGCTTCAGCGTAGCTCTACCACCTACTAAAAGTATTCATGTTTTATTATCGTTGATTGATTGATCGTTGAAATCGACTCTATTTGTCGCTGTGAGGCTCAATTTACGTAGAACATTGTAGCGGCCAAAAATGTGTTATTCTGTAGGGATCACGTGCAGGGGAATTTGAGGTACACTTCCTGCGGACGCGAATCGTAGAATAAGTAATAAAATACATTTCGATCATTTTAGCAAATGTATGCCTGTCTGTCTGTCTGTCTGTTTGTATGAACATGCATCAGACTACAGAATGAACACTCTATCAGAAGTTATTGTATTATTAATGACGACGCGGCCTAATTACGAGAGAAAAGTAGATAAGTAAATGGACTTAATATATACAGATGACTTTACTAATCACAGCTAGTGTATTATATTTTGGGGTGTAAAGGGTGTCGAATAACATCTAAGACTTGAGACACCCAAGCCAACCTCACCTGCACGTAGTGCACCCTGCTGAATAACGAACGAGGCAATGGCGAAAGCGGGGTAGTAGGGTTTTACAACCTGACTGGGTCGCAACCACCATGTATATGGCGAAAAAGCCCGTCAGAGT
This sequence comes from Antheraea pernyi, assembly GCA_015888305.1. NCBI lineage: Eukaryota > Metazoa > Arthropoda > Insecta > Lepidoptera > Saturniidae > Antheraea > Antheraea pernyi. The sequence continues at coordinate 17,958 of MU161675.1, read as the reverse complement.
GATTCGCTTCTGCGGGTCGCGTTTCGGGATAAGCCTGTGCATATCCAGCTTTTCGCAGGCCGGCATGGCAGCGGCGACCGGCGATGAATAATGTGTCACTCGGTGGTCGCCGTTGTTTTTGGATTGTACTGTGCTTACCATCAGGCACAGTGCAGTCATTTTGTCGTGCTATTATAAAAAAAAATTTATAAGTACTAGCAATATATACAGAATTGCAATAAATCATAGGTAAGATCTAGATATGTGTAGCTCAAGCAACACATGATTTTTTAAATTATTAAAACCACTGATAATAATGATGTATGTTATTATATCCAGAACCGGAGAAGGCTTGCGCTCCGGGTACGATGTGGAAGGATAACTGTATCCCTTGCTGGTGCTCAACTGACGGACAAGCCATGTGTGCTTTTACGAGATGTCCATAATTCTTAAGATAAATGGTGATTATTTATTCGAATTATAAAATTATACTTTTATGGTATTGGGATAATTACCTGTCTTGGAATTTACAAATTTTTGCACATTTTTATAAAAGTTTTCGCGAATTTCCGAGATCTGTATCTTTGATAGTTTAAATTAGTTTAGCTTTCTCAGTTATTTGTTATCTAATTCTAATTTAATTTTTTTTATTGTAATAATCACCTTTCGTGACTGATTTCTTTAATGTGTTAAAATCATCACATTACTATTTTCAGATAGTAGGCTAGGGAAGAGAGAGGGGGTAGGCGCTCTTACTGCCCGAACGAAACGTAACGATGCAAGCACTGTTACTTGACGTCGGTTTTCTGTGAGAGTGTGGTACTAACCCGGGGGAGCCGAACCATTTATGCTGAATCCAGTTATAGATTCAGCGTGGCTCTACCACCTCTTTACCTACTCTACCAATTTACTAACAATATCTATGGTTAAAACTCTACAGATATTTAAAAAAATTGTTCCTTTTTTTACTTACCTAGGTACCTACCTAAATTAACACATATGAAAAAAATGATGGGTTATAAACGAAATATTTTAAATTTTAAGCCAGCACTAAAAAAAATGGTGGTTTTTCATAACAAAATTTCCCATCGTTCATATTATAATCTGTCACCAATATTGAATAAGACTTATTTAAACTTTGTGCTTAAATTGCAGATTTTCACAATTCGAAGATAATTTGTATTAAAAACTGCCAATTTTTTTAGTACTGGCATAAAATTTAAAACATTTTGATTATTACCTATTGAGTTACTGATAATATGAAAGAGTTTCTTTTAACCGTAGGAATATGATTTTATATTGATACGTTTATATTATTTTTTTCAGATAATGCCACATCCCAATCCCCAAAATTCGTATATCAAGAAAAGAAGTGATAATCCCAAAGCTTATACTTAATTATTTTTTTATGCCACGACGGTAGCAAACATGCATGCGGGCCGCCTGATGTAAAGCGGTCACCGCATTATGGACGCTTGTAACAACAGAAGTGATACATGCGCGTCGCCATCACTTAAATAACCTATTTATTTTCCCCTTGAAGCACTCCGTACTGTTGTCCCCAGGAAAAACTTCAACAGCAGGAAGCGAATTCCACAACCGGATCGTTCCGGAACTTAATATTTAAAATTATTGTATATGTACAATATAATTTTCAATAAAGCATATAAAATAATAGAGATTTTTTATTATTTTCGATTATTGCCATCATAGCATAGCATTGTTTCAAGATAATCATAGTTCTAAGCTCAGTTTTGATTGTCTTGGTTGATCCAATGATGACGTTACTAGTTTCTATTGCATAACAAAAATCAGTGTTCCAATATTTCCAGACGAAATAGAAACTGAAGTCGCGATGGCTGAGATTATTTATTAGAGAGTCTATGGATATTACTACCACGGCATCTTCGGCATCTGATAAAATATATTTAGATCTAGTGCCCTAGATCTAGATCTAGTGTGAACTAACCAAATTTGTACAGGCTACTCATCTTAAAAACAAAGAAACCATATTCATTGCAGATGCATTTGTGGAACAGTTTATTTTAAGGTTTGGTAATCCTGAAATAATAGCAACCGATCACGGGACAGACTTTATCTCCACTACTACGGAAGAGATATGTAAAATTTTAAGAATTGTGAAATTAACCTCAACATCCTATCATCACCAGTTCTTGAAAATTGGAGTTCTTGAAAATGTGCATAAAACTTTAGGTGCAAATTACTGGTTACGGTTCACTCGGGGTACTACCACCCTCTCACAGAAAACCGACGTGAAGTAACAGTGCTTGCATTGTTGCGTTTCGTTCGGTCAGTGAGAGCGTCCGAGGCCCACCTCCTCCCAAACACAGGCTGGCCACGCTCTTACAACTCCTCTGGTGTTGCTGGTGTCTATAGGCGGCGGTTAACATCAGGTGACCCACCTGGTCGTTTGCCTCCAATGATATAATAAAAAGGTATATTATTTTTATGTTGGTTTCATTTATTTTTATTGTAAACTTGCATCGACTAGGTTCTGTTCTGCTATGCTGAGTCTCGTAGAATAGAATTGTTCATGATTTTGAATTCTAATACACTGATTTACCTATAATTTTGTTAATCACTGTAGACGCGAGCAGCGCTAGTATAAGTCGAGATTTTTTGTTTTCTGCAATAAATCAGGAAATAACACCTGATTTATCACTTTTTGTTAATAGAATTTTACAATTTTCAACCCAGAACTATAAGTAATTAAAGTGGACATTTATTGAAGCATAACAATCGCCTAAAGATAACCTATTCGAACCATTTTTATCTTTAATTTATTATTAAGAAAATAATTGGTTATTCTCGACATTATCTTGACTAATATAGTATCAATCCTTATCTAATTAAATACTGTAATTACTTTGGGCATCACTACATATTCTATATCAACCAAATCAAAAGTCCTCTTCTACGTCTGTCTGTCTGTTCGTGATAAACTCAAAAACTACTGAACGGATTTTCATACGGTTTTCACTAGTAGACAAAGAGATTCATTAGGAAGGTATGTTTAGGTATACAATTTGTCAATGTTCCTTTTTTATTATCATTATTAGGCCCGCTAGTATAATATAAATAAAAGTTTTCGTCATGGTGGTCTAGTGGTTTGACCGGTGGAATATTAATTCGATGTCTGCAGGTTCGAACTCAGGCATATACCAACGAAATTTTCGAAATTCTCGTACATTTACCATTTCAAATCGGTAACACTATCGACTGACTGTGACGAAAAATACCACGAGAAAACCTGAACGTGAGAAATGTTCTTGTTCTTGGGAATTGTGGATTTTTCGGAGTTTGAAATCGCCAACAGGTCGTGGGCTGGCAAGAGTGTTTATCTATATACGTCCCTTCAGGAAGAGACCTATGACCATGCAGGAACTCTTACAGGACCTAGGGGTCCTCTTACAGGCTCTTACTCTTCTTGATGGTGAATGTTACTTATTATAGCGTATCAATAGCGTTTCGTGAATATCTTAGGAAATATCACAGACTTAAAACGACATGTAACAAAAATACCAATTATTTGTACAGAGATTGTTATGACTTTATCCAAAGTAACAAAAATGCATTTAAACCATTTAGACACTTATGACAACCACATTAGTAAATTATTCCCAAGCGAAACTAGGGTAAGTCACTAATATGTGATAATTTTCGTCACCACTCAATCTAACACAATTATGTTAAAGTCGTACTGAGCAAGTATCGATGAACCAGCCGATTTCTACCGGATCCGCTGAAACTTGATTGCGTACGGTATGCGGGCTATCCTACGAAATCTATGTTAAGTATTTTAAGTTTTTATAACATCATACAGGGTAGAAATATAAACTAATTATTCGTTATTGTGTAGTAGGTGGGTTTTAATTTTAGTGAAATTTAAAATACTATATAAAGTAAATGAAATTACAAATTATACATATCTAACACAATTATGTTAAAGACTAGCCGTGCCCGCGACTCCGTCCGTGTGGAACCTAATGTAAAAAAAGCCGTGGCCAATTAAATCATCTGAACTTACTTATCTATTTTTCTCTTGTACGTAAGACGCATTAACATTACAATAACTTTTGATAGAGTGAACCGATTTTAATAAAAAATTAAGACTAAATCTTACTCGAAGATATATGCTTTATGTAATTTCTTGAAAATGTTTTATCCTGAACGCAGTACTTTAGCAGTGATTCGTGTTCAAACAAAAAGGCAGACACACATTCATTTCTAAATATGATTGAAATTTATTACATTATTTATTCCTAAACACCTGCAACATTTTTTCTACAAAAGTCTAAAAAGTAGGTACAGACACGTTACATTTGCATTCTATTGTATGTATAGATAATATACGTTGGCATCCGTACAATGATATACGGACTGAGTTGAGAGAGATCTGACGTAGACGGATAGAAATAAGATCGACTTATCAGACTATAAACATTAACCTTTTGAAGGAATATTTTAGTGGGATCGTAAACGCTTGAACATCACTTGTATCTTGTCCACGGTAGACTTGTATTGACCGTTGTGCGGTTAATTTTTGTACTGTCATTCAAGATTGAGTAAAATGCGGTTCTTGATAATAATCTCTTTGTTTGTTTTAGCGGGACACTGCGTCGAAAGCGGTGAGTTGATTCTTAATTATTTCTGTATTTCCTTGGTTTTATTTCGCCTACGATTTCGATAGACAAAAATTTGTACAATCATACAAAACGATATCCCTTTACTATATAAATTAATTTGGTGTCATTAAAAATAAAATGTATCTGTCGATATTCATTTTATTTTTAAGAAGTTATAATTCTGGGGCATTTTATTCGTACGCCTTCGTCACTAAAGAAAAAAAACGTGTAGCCCTTTTATCTTTTGCCGCCAAAAGTTCTACAAATTCTCGGTGATTTTATTTTCTGTTACATTCGGGAAACTATATCTATAATGTATCTGGCAAGCAATAAAAATCAATATAATTATTTCTTTCTTTTTAAAGCGCTATATATTGTCGATTATAATAATTATTTTATAGAATTAGAGTAATTCTGTCTACTTTCGTGTTCTGGTGGTTGCACAAAAAATGAAAAGTGTGTGCTTCTTTCAGTACTATCAGAATATAGCCCTGTTAAATCATGAAAGATAAAATTATAATAGTGTGAATTACTAATAGATCAAATTGTGACCTTGTAATCAACATTTATATGAAATTGCTGTGGTTTAAAAATCTATCATCCGAAGAAGAATAGGCACATCTGTCATTTTTGAATTTCTTATACCTAGTCGGGTCATAAGTTTTGTCATAACATTATTATTTTTAATATTTGAATATCGGCCAAATATGCTTTATCTAATTTTGAAAATAGAACATTGACGCTTTTCAAAATTAAAAAAGAAATACAATTTTATTCAAATGTTGTGGTCGCAAAAAGAAGACTATATTAGAGAAGTCGCGGTTATCGCGTTACACCGTTGTTTTTACGTTCCTACAGTGATTCTCCACATACGTTTTCTTTATCGTACTATAAAACGGCACACTGAAAATTCAAACTTCGGGAATTAAGAAAAAATCGAATTCAATTCTGTATAAAGTATCATTAATAGAATATTTAAGTATTTAAAATGTTGCTTCTTTTAGGTGTATGAAAGCCTTTTCTAAGTCTTGTTTATAAATAATATATTTCAAATACTACTAGCTATGCCCAGTAAATTTGACAACCAAAATTGCAATATGTTCATTCGTTTATATATGTTACATGAGTTCATGTAAAAATCGGAGTGCAAATCTATGAAGATTATCAACGTACTGCACTCGATATCAAACGCGATGTATTGAAAGTCCGACCATCAGCGATAAGCAGTTACACGAATGGTTTCTCAGTTGTGCAATATACACATATTCGAATAAAGATTGTCTAGATTAGCGGTATGTATGGAGTATACGCACATGAACATCGGAGTTGAAGCAGTCTCTGTAGCCGAAATAGTCTGGAGCTTACATACAAATATGTTAATATGATTATATTAATAAACTTATTTTCAGCTCCCGGGCTGTCTGATATACCTCAAGGTAAATATTGTTTACCTGGTAGCTCTTGGAAAAGCCAATGCAACGACTGCGTTTGCAATAGTAATGGCATGGCTTCGTGCACTCTTGAATTATGTCCTGGATATGAAAATGGTATGTATTCTTCATTTAGTTATATGTTACTAACAGTTTATTGTTTTCAAATATTTACCAAACTAGCTATGTCCATGTTAGAAAGCAAGAACATGGATTTTCCAGTTCAGTTGGTATATTTAATTATTTAATCGTATGGATAGAGTATCCATCTTTTATCATCGTTGATTGATGGGATGTAACTCTATTTCTCGGTGTGAGGTTCAATTTATGTGGATCAGTGTTATGGCCAAAAGTTTTTAATTCTTTAGTAGCACCGGGCAGGTGAATGAGATGTACACTAATAAAAGCTAGCCTTTTTCTAGGCTTTAAGTGCCAACTACAAGTTTCTTTTTAATTAAACTTTATAATGATAGGATAGCAATATATACAGAATTGCAATAGGTCAAAGGCAAGATCTAGATATATCTATACTAATATATAAAGCTGAAGAGTTTGTTTGTTTGGTTGAACGCTATGATCTCAGGAACTACCAGTCTGATTTGAGAAAATCCTTCGGTTTTAGATAGCTCATTTATCGAGTAAGGCTTTAGGCATATCATCCCGCTAAGACCAATAGAAGCAGAGCACCAATGAAGAATGTTTCACAATCGGGCACTTTTTTTGCTTTTGAGAGATTTCGTTAAAATTATATACGCTGCCATGGTAACGTGGTAAATAGTAGTAATAATATTCATCCAATAGGACAGGCGAAGGAATTAATCCATACTGCCGATTCTGAAGTTATTTGGTAAGTATCAACGCTAACATTTTCAAAGTTTATTTGGTTTTCGTATTCAAAAAGTGTATACTACTTTTATTTCCATTTTTTTATTTGTTCTCTATTACGTATTATAAAAATAAAGTTTGTGTATATACAATTAAAATAACAACTTTTTTATGAATGGATATGGATACAAATGACCAAAAAAAGCTTATACTTTGTCTATATTATTATATTTGTCTGTCTGTTTGTTTGTTTGTTTGTTTGTTTGTTTGTTTTTAGATTATAAAAAGTTTGTCGATTTAATATTTATATCTATGGTTAAATTTCTACAGACAATTAAAAAAATATGTTCCTGTTTTATTTTCTATATCTATTGTGAATCTATTACATATAAACAATTGATGTGTCTGTATGTAATGTCAAAATAATAGCTTTTTCACTAAATGAGTATGAAAGTATGTATGGAGTTTATAACAAAACAAAAACATTTTTTTAAAATTTCTGTTTGTTCTATCTAATCTCGACAACGATTGGACTGACCTTCACTGGCAAATAGTTGAAATTATAAGCAGTGACTTAGGCTATTTCATATTATCAGTAATTCAATAGGAAATCAATGAAACATTTTCAATTTTATCCCAGCACCAAAAAGTTTGGGGTTTTTCACAAAAAAGTTCCACACCGCTCATATACTCTGTCACCAATACTAAACAAGACTTAATTAAACTTAGTAATTAAATTTTAGCGATTGAGCAATCTCTCACATTGGTAGGACAATATCATCTGTTGGCAGATTTTCATATCACAAAGACAATTTTTATTAAAATTGTCAATAAAAAAAAACTGGCATAAAATTGAAAATGTCTCGATTATTACCTATTGAGTTACTGATAATATGAAAGAGTTTCTTTTAACCGTAGGAATTTGAAGGTGTATTAAAACATTTATATTTCTTTTTTCCAGATATAACCGCATCCCGATCCCCGTAATCCCTACATCAAGATCAATAGTGATAATTGTAACAAATAATTTTAGAATAAAGCATATTAAATCATAGGGATTTTTTTATTATTTTTGATTATTGCAACATAGCATAGCAGTATTTTAAGATAATCATAGTTTTAAGCTCAGTTTTATTTATCTTGGTTGATTCAATAATGATGGCACCTGTTTCCATTGCACAACAAGAATTAAGAACATAAAAAAAAACTGTGTTCCAATGTTACCAGACGAAATAGAAACTAAAGTTACTATGGCTGAAAGTTATTTATTAAAAACTCTTGTTGTAACTTATATTTATAGTCTGTGGTGACTCTAATTATCGGATTTATTCGATTTTAAATGACTTAGAATTGTTATTAATAATTAATAGCTTTGCTCTACTTTATAAGACTATGAAAAATGATAGCGTTGATTTTTTTTTAACTTTCTAACGTAATGGATCTTCTTTACATATAAAAAAAGTGTATGTGTACTTATGTACACGCGTTAGAAGTTATACTTCTTTGGTGTAACAAGATAAAAATCTTTTCAAAAATTATATCTTTCGCCATATTCTGTCTACGTTTGTAGAAAAAACGAAACTAACAATATAAAAAGGTATTTAATACACTGAAAGTATTAATACAAATAAATACAAAGAAACAAAATGTTGACTATAGCTAACCTCAGGGTGTCGGTTTTTCGTGACGGTGTGCGCGCGCATCCTAAAAATTTACTCTCATCATTTTTTCCTAACGCGCCAAAAGAAGTATAACTTCAAAAATTACTTATTTAAGTTAAATTGGTTATCATTATTGTGACATTTTGGTTAAAAGGAAAGGTGTAATTATTAAAATAAGCAATTTATAAGAAATTACGTGAAAGTCCGTGAGGTAGAATAAGGGTACATACGCACTATGCGGCTAGCCGCAATGCGGTCAGCCGTGCGGCTGAACGCAGGATGCGGTTGCGCTTGCGGCTAGCCGGATGGCAGGTAGCCGCAGCCGCAACCGGAACATGTGTTTGAGTTAACCGTCGTGGTTTGCGGTTGAATCGACTCATTTCCAAGATAGACTTCGAAGGCGTCACAGCTATTTATTATATTTACTCGCGTTATATAAAGAAAAAGAAACAAACAAAAAGGTACTGGGTGCATCCTTATTTGCAAACACGCGATGAGAGCAAGTAGATAGTATACAGTAAAAAGGCCAGATTGCTGACCTAATTTGTATCTCAATTATAATTTTTTCTGTATCGAAATCAATATATAAATATCTGTTATCATTAATAAAATGCGCGAGCGTCGATGAACACGTATACAGTCAATGGCGGGCAACCGCACAGTAACACTATTCGCATAGTGTGTATAGCAACCGTACGGCTGGCCGCATTGCGGCTAACCGCATAGTGCGTAGGTACCCTTACAGTATAATGTCAGATAAATAAATTGTCAAATACATTAACAAATGTCAATAGTGTCATATAGTAGTAGTTATGATTTACTTGTGAATCTCTAACATTGTGTAATTTTTTTTTTGTTTTTTTTATTGTCTCACGGCAAAGTGACTGCACTTTGTCTGATGGTAAGCAAAGTACAGTCCAAAAACAACGGCGACCACCGAGTGACACTCTATCCATCGCTGGTTGCCATTGTCATGCCGGCCTGCGAATAGCTAGATATGCACATGGCTGATCCCGAAACGCAACTGCGGAAGCGAATCTCTATGACGGGCTTTTTCGCCATATACATGGTGGTTGCGACCCAGTCAGGCTGTAAAACCCTACCACCCCGCTTTCGCCATTGCCTCGTTCGTTATTCAGCAGGGTGCACCACGTGCAGGTGAGGTTGGCTTGGGTGTCTCAAATCGTATGATGTTATTTGACACCCCTTACACCCCAAATTTGTTTCGGCCAAGTCAATTATACCCAGGAAATTCATAATTTATTACGAAACGTCTTTCGCCGGCAAATAGATATACAATAAATCACAACAATAAAATAAAAACTGTCAACATAGACAAGAGTTAGAGGATGTTTACATTTAAATTATGTCCGTCTGTAACTTCTTAGAGACACTCTTTTGTGATCAAACTTTTTAAAGCAAGTATTCAACACGTATGTAACTTTTCTGTAATAACACGGCTTATTTTTAAATATAATCGAGCTCATACTAACAGGTGACTATTTTTTAAGTCTAGCGGGATATTTAGTTATTATTCTGTTCGAAAGCAAAAGATTTTAGGGAGATGAAGATAGCACCTAGAACCATGTCACGTATTTTAAAAGATAACTTAGGACTTACAGCCTATAAAAGATGCACTGGTCATTTCTTAACTGATTTTTTTTTAAAAGGGTGGTAAAATCTAAACAACTACTGAAGCGGTACGCAAAGGGAGGTCACAGAAAAAAATGTTTACAATTGGGCAACATTTTAACAAACAAATTGACCGTATTTATGCTCAAAGCTCTAAGGAAGCTTCCCAATTAGTCGACAGAGTGCAACGTGGGCATTATCCGACTTGAGTGATGGTTTGGTGGGAGCTATGAAGGAGTGACTGAGCCATACTTTTGTGAGAAAGGTATCAAAACATCGGCACAAGTGTATCAAGATATCATTCTTGAGAAGGTAGTGAAGCCCTTTAACAACACCATGTTCAATAACCAAGAATGATTCTGCCGGCAAGGCTCGGCGCCGGGTCATAAAGCTCGGTCTACGCAGTCTTGGTTGGAAACGAACGTTTCGGACTTCATCAGGGCTGAAGACTGGTCATCGTCTAGTTCCAATCTTAATCTGCTGGATTATGATTTATGGTCAGTTTTACAGAGTACAGCTTGTTTTAAATGTTCCCATGGATTTTTTTTTTTTAAAATCTAAACAACTACTGATGCGGTACGCAAAGGGAGGTCACAGAAAAAAATGTTTACAATTGGGCAACATTTTAACAAACAAATTGACCGTATTTATGCTCAAAGCTCTAAGGAAGCTTCCCAATTAGTCGACAGAGTGCAACGTGGGCATTATCCGACTTGAGTGATGGTTTGGTGGGAGCTATGAAGGAGTGACTGAGCCATACTTTTGTGAGAAAGGTATCAAAACATCGGCACAAGTGTATCATTCTTGAGAAGGTAGTGAAGCCCATTAATAACACCATGTTCAATAACCAAGAATGGTTCTTCCAGCAAGACTCGGCGCCGGGGCATAAAGCTCGGTCTACGCAGTCTTGCGAAACGAACGTTTCGGACTTCATCAGAGCTGAAGACTGGCCGTCGTCTAGTCCCGATCGTAATCCGCTGGATTATGATTTATGATCAGTTTTAGAGAGTACGGCTTCTTGCTCTAAACGCCATGATAATTTGGAGTCCCTAAAACAATCCGTTCGATTGGTAGTGAAGAATTTTCCCATAGATAGAGTGCGTGCTTCTATTGATAACTGGCCTCAACCTTTAAAAGACTGTATTGCAGCTAATGGAGACCACTTCGAATAAACTTTTTATTTCTTAAATTGTTTTATATTTATGTATTAAACTAACACACTGTAAAAGTAATAAATATTATTTGCAATAGAATTTTTTTTTCTTTGTTTCAGTATTTATCGCAAGACTAACCTATATGTATATAATACATAAATAACAACAAACAAAGCACCCATTAAGAACCTTATATAATAAAGTAAATTTTCAAAAAAAAGTATTAACCGACTTCAATATCAATCAAAAACCCGTAAGGCACTAAAAAAGTTTATCAAATTAACCAAATTAAATAAAACATATGAATATGTGTGCTACCTAGAGCTGTATGAGTTATTCATCTATTTGTCGTGTACATACTTAATGCAAATTTAAAACTTATACGGTTTTGCACTGGATGCCGTTGCCGGAACTAGATCAAATGGGACCACACGGGAAGTACCAGCTTTCAAATAAAAAAGAATAATCAAAATCGGTTCACCCAGTCCAAAGTTATGAGGTAACACACATGAAAAAAATACAGTCGAATTGAGAATCTCCTCTTTTTTTGAAGTCGGTAAAAAAAGCACCGCGCTCATCGCCCGATCGCATTCGAAGAGTCAACATCGATCTGATGATATTCCGTGAAAGAGCGAAACACGTTATCGATTGTCGTGATTACACATCAATCAGCAACAAATTTTAATTAATCCATTTATAATTATTATGTTTATAGTATATTAATTATATATTGTAGAGATATGTATATGTACACATATATATTGATTAATTGATTCGCTTTTTTTTGCAGTTAGATGTAGTAGTGATCAATCAATTCCAGGCGGAAGTGCAAAGTAGCGTCCACTATAATATTTTACGCTGGATTTCTGCAAAGATACTCTTTCTTCAAACAAATAGACAAACAGACGTCGCGGAAGACTTTGTTTTGTAATATGTAGTGATATATACCTATATATTGATGTTTATAAACGTGTTTTCGTTGAAAGCGAATTGACACAGGTGGATAGAACAAAATAACAACCTTGTAGTAATGTTATGTATGAGTGTATTAATGGGATTTTAATCGCTTGAACATCACTTGGAAATACTACCACTAGCATATTTGCCACGGTGAAGTCTGGTTCTGATTGCTACGTACGTTAATTTTTATTTTGCGATTAAAGTTTCAGTAAAATGCGATTCTTCTTAATACTCTGTTTATTTGTTTTGGCGGCACACCGCGTAGAAAGCGGTAAGTTAATCCGTTATTCTATACTAATATTATAAAGAGGTAAAGTTTGTGCCGTTGTAGGGGGTAATCTCAGGAACTGCTGGTCCGATTTGGAAAATTCTTTC
>MU161674.1:2736-26260 GCA_015888305.1 Antheraea pernyi | reverse complement strand
GCAAATGAGACGTCTATCACAGACCCCCCGTTCCATCGCACGCACGTGTGGACGTTCCCCTGGTTGAGGAGGGACAGCCCCAATTCGGCTGCCCACTCCTCAACGGCCATGTCCCTCAGGTCCGTGACTGCCGCTCCCCAGGTCCTTGATTTGGCGGTAAGATTGCCCATGAGGACCACGGGGAGCGGTGACAGCAGCCTGACAGTTCCCTGCAGGGATCCGAGGAACACCTCGACCTCCCTCAGGGGCTTGTTAGGGGAGAAGTAGGCCCCCACAATGGCATACTATCCACTCTCCACTTTCTCTAGCCGCCAGGGACGAACCCCGACCAGCCACGATCGCCACGCCTCCCCAGTTCCTCTTGATGTCCCCAACCTTTATATCGGACTCCTTGCATTTGGCCTTCGCCGCCACGACCGCTAGGACCTCTATAGGGGACACCGAATCGTCCAGACCGACGATCCGGATATCCGCCCTCTTGATCGGAACGACGACTGTGGCGACGTCGGCCAACGCTACTTTGAGCTCTCGGGCCAGCTGAGCGGCCTTCTCCTTAGTCTGCCCCGGAAGCTCAATTTTTCGGGCTCCCGTGGCCGTCTGTCGGACCCGGACATCCTCAACGCCCATTTCCGGTAGGGCCACGGCTTCGCGCGCCTTAGTTAGGACCTCCCTGTGGCCAATCCCCCTATTGGCTGCGGCATCCTGTAACGTCACAATGACCGCAGCCGATTGAGGAACGGACTGCAGTTTAAGTCCAGGCGGCTTCGGTATTGGTCTTAGTTCCTACCTAAGGAACTAAGTGATAAGTAAATTCAGCCAGAGAGCTCTGAACCTGACTCAAAAAGGAAAATTTGTTGTTGTGGAAGGAGTTTGTTTCTTACGTTACATCTGTCCCTGGGCTTATTAGTTATAACGTTATTACGTTAGTATTTTGTTTATTCGATCCTTCGTTAATTAAGATTCTGTTGTTTTCGTCGCAATTGATTAAGGTACAGTTCAAGTCCGTTATTTAACAATAATTTATACATATTTGCGGAACTTACAATGATTTCGGGTCTTTGTTATTACTGAAAATTTAAAAACAATAGAATTTCTACTTACGCCACTTTCGTAGGGAATATCTCGCATATAACACAAAACAGTACAGCTTCAGTACAACTGACGATAGCTTCGAATACACACGACAGTATCAAATTCTCGAATGAAGATCGCACCAGGTTCAAACCGAGAGCAGCTAGCCCGGAGCTGATCAACATTATCACTGCAAAAGGAAAAATAATTTCATAAACTATTTATAATTTCTTTTACGAAATAGAGGTAAGAGATTGGATTGCATTAAACACGGTATAGTACCCATCATAGTTTTTAAAATATTATATAGGTTTTAGCGTTTAACCACAAAATGATAGAAACACAAACTGTTAAATGATCATCACAGGTCTGTCTAAGATGGTAAACACGGCAAACCTAGAGAGGACAGACTCTCATCAAAGTATTACGTAAGCACTAATGGGGACGGAGGGTCCTTGATATGCTTATTTTAGAAGATGTGAGAGATGGAGGGATCAGAATGTGTATGTGAGACGCGCGGTCTTAGCCACTGGGCTACCATCGTCCTAGTAGCGAACTACTATAAGGTAATTAATTCCTTTATAGACTATAAATTCCTTATTTCTAGACTTGTTAACTGCTGCCCATGAATCAATAAGGAAACTAGAACAGATTAAAAAATACCTATATAAATGTTTACATAAGCATGGGAGGGGGTAAGATCACTGCTTACTTTTGCAGAGCAGAGTGGTCAGAAATCACGAAAATTCTGCTTAGGGGCCCAAATGCACCTGTCGTAACACAGCAATTGTATTGGTACACAGCTTGGTAACAGATTTTCTACTTAAAGGTGGTATTTAGTTAGCCAGATGGGCTTACGTCATACCACCATGCTATCTATGGTTTCGTCACGATATTTTTCCTTCACCGAAAGTTCCAACTCAGCCGCAAGAATTCGAACCTACGTCCATAGACGTAGTGTCCGGAGACGTTATCAACTGAGCCTTTATCGTTTCAGTTATGATTTCAATGATTCGTTCAGGTATCATTCAAACAGGGTTGTACTTAAAACATGAGAATTGTGCTTCATTCTTCGATCAACAACAACTTGATAAAGGGTCACGTATAAATCGAAGCTAAAAGCCGTCCGCGTAAATATATACTTATGTGTAGCTATTTGTTTACTAAGAAAAGGAGAAAAAAGTGTTAAAATTGTTTTAAGTTCAACCTAATTACAACCATAACACCTTGTAATAAAGTCACAAATGTTCAAAATATTATCTAATACTATAAAATAAGCAAAATAATAAATTACTCCCCTCACAAATAAAAAGATAACATAAACAACATTTAGTGTCAATTCAACCTTAACACGTAATGAATAAAGTACGTTTTCCCGTTATTGTGCGTGTTTGTGTCTGGTGAGGCCAAACATTAGTATCACAGGTTTAAAATCGCTAATTTTGTTCAAAATTTGATATTATTAGTTAGTTTAAAGCTTAAAATATAACTTATTCAACATGTATATAGCGAAAGTAAGATACTCTAGCCGTTAAATTGCTTTTTCGGGTATTATTTTTGCATCTTTTGAATACACTGCGGCGTGTGAAACGGGCTTACATTGGCTGTTTCAAACAAACTAAACAAAATAAGGGCACACATTTCAAGTGAGCTCTTATTTATCGAGACGTATTTTTCGCGCCGACCCGTTATCTAGTTATTGTTGATCGAAGGCTACATTGGATTGCGACCAACATATACTAAGCATAAACTGGCGATAGTGGTTCGTTTAGGTATATTGCGTTCCATTACCAACTAATATCAAGCGCTATGCTAAGTATTTGTATGTGATTATTTTGCTATCACTTTACATTTAGTGGCAAACACGCCACAGTGGTTGTTTTTCTAGTTTTTCAGATAAATACTGCAATCAGTGATGAATTTTTGGATTCTACTGCTCTCATCATCAGACACGGTGCTTTCTTTAAAAATACTTGTAATAATACCTTAGCACCTCACGTTACCGCATTTCGTTTGAAGGTCAGTCATTACTGTTCCCGAGGTAATTTTATAGAGGACTCATAGCTTACCTAACATAAGCTTCTTTCCAACGATGTTGATGGTGAGACCAACCCAGAGCGCGGTGGGGACGCAACTCAGCGCCACCACCAGAGTGTGAATGTATACTCTGTTATCCAAAGTGACAGGTTTGTACTAGAAAAAAAAATATTGGGAGATTAGTTAAATCAGCTATTTCAGGCAGCAATAACCAAGTATGAATTAATAATGTTTCCGTACGATTAGTTCTTGAAGAAGTTATTAGTGATATACTTTTAAATGGGGTCATTTCTAGACGTCACCATCGTTCACATATTGATCCACCCTATAATAGTCTTTAGATATTCAAACCCGGTTGAGACGACGCTTGAACTCACCATCCGGCAAATCGGTAATGTGATTTGGGAGTTTATTTTAAAAACTAACACCTAAAAAACTGTTATTGGTCTTAGTTCCTACCTAAGGAACTAAATGATAAGTAAAATCAGCCAGAGAGCTCTGAGCCTGACTCAAAAAGGAAAATTTTATAGGCTGAGTTTGCTTCTTACGTTTCATATGTCCCTGGGCTAATGACGTTAGTATTTTGTTTATTCGATCCTTCGTTAATTAAGATTCTGTTGTTTTCGTCGCAATTGATTAAGGTACAGTTCAAGTCCGTTATTTAACAATAATTTATACATATTTGCGGAACTTACAATGATTTCGGCGGTATCGTTGGCAAGAGCAAGGGAGACCTCGCAAACACCGGCTGAAGCGTCCGGGTATAACGATGAAAATTGGCTGAATCGCTCAAACAAATCCGGGAACCACATCATTAATGTGTAGTAACTGTTGAAGATAAATAAGTGTTAATATTTTTGTTTTTATCAAAATTATGGCAGAAATATATTTCGAAAGAAAAATAAAAAAACAACAGTAACTAAAAGTGGCTATAGTCGGCTTGAGGTAAAATAACTTATAAAGGGCTTAAAATTGGATTTAATTGGAATGGACTTTAAAAAAGCCAAAAATATAGTTCAAATAGTTACATTTATTCTGGTCCTTACTAAATAAAGTGGTAGGTACTCATAGAGCTTAATTCTGTCAAGTAAATAAAGCATTAAGTTAAAGAAATTACCTAAACATAAGACCAAAATCAACAAAGCAGCAAAGCACCAGTAGACCAATATACGGAGGGGTGACAAGCATCTTCTTCCTGTACCAAAACGCTTGCCATCTCTGGCGCCAGGTCAAAGGTGCTTTGGTCTCGTTCCCGTTATTATCAGCTGAGACTACTTCCTCCTCTTCACCATTGCCGGCGCTGATCATGGATTCCACCTATCGAAATTGACCAATAAAATAATTTACAATACACCCTATTTATTTGGACTTTTATATAATTAAAATTGATAATTAATGCCATAGTTGATACAACATTATAACCCAAGGTCACATCAAGCCTTCGTGAAAAAATCACAGCGATCGTTACAGACAGACAACTATTGCCGGGCTACAATAAAAAGAAATACGTATCGTATGGAGTATTAAAAGAATCTTACCTGGTAACAAAATAGTACCGAACGTCCAGAAAACTTCGAGCCGGCACAGCATCACATCCCTGTGCCGTAAGGACAAGAAGTCTCCGAAGTATGGGAAAATCAAACCCGTAGCGCCAATGATGCCAAAACCGGAAAAGAACCTGGAACAACCGCGAATCTACAACGAATAGTTAAGTCAGGGTGTGACCTGTTTAATTTTCTTAGTAATATCCTTTTTTGGCCCTAAGGCGTGAGGCGTTATAACCCACAACACAGTAGGTCGAGTTTTTGGCGGGATCTTAGAATGTCATGTAGTGGATTTTATATTCTATTCATAAAGTTGTGTTATTTGACTCTATATTTTGTAATATTAGTGGTGTGTTACGTAATATAGTTCGGTTATAGTGCACAAGTGCAGTGTATGGAAAATAATACCACGGAGCACGTATTTTAACTGGCCACAAAAACTCCTCGGAAAGTTCTAACAAGACGACCACCGTCTTGTTAGTTCATTGAAATGATCACAAGAAACTTGTAATATCATTATCTACTCGACAATGGCAGAAACCTACTACAAAATTGGTTGCCCAAAAAAAACTGTAGGCCATAAAAGGAGCACTCAGAACATCGTCGTAAAGTGCTAAAATTGCCTAATTATATTGCCATTTTCAAACACTCATCAAACATATTGACGAATATAATGGATGAAAGAAAGAAATATATCTCAATTATCTATTTTATTAATTGTGACAAAATAATAAAAAACTATTCAGGTTTTGAGAAGGAAACGTAAATACAAATCATGATTTCAATTATCTGAGTTGCAGTTGTCTCTCTCGCACTCTGGCTCTTCTTTAATCTATTGAAATTTCTTGCAGACCGTGTTTCCTCTTAAGGAAATCTTCAAAAAATATTCAGATTACCCCCTATCTCAGTATTTGTCCGTAATTATTTGTTTAGTTCGATATTTTTGAAATGCAAACGATATGGTAAATACTTAGAACTCATTAATAAATCATGGCTGACGTACAAACTCACAGTACCTAATCATTTTTATCTTATAACATATTATCTAAAAAAAATTGGATAAATATAGTATTGTCCTAACTAGTCATCCTTATCCAATTAGTTACTTCAAATACGTAGGATTATTTTAAATAGACGCAAATTTCATATAATACAATATAATTTCCAAGAATAGCTTACAACTACAACTTATCACAGACATAAAATTATACTTAACAACAAACAAGTTGTTTATGTGAAATTTCTAACGTAGTCTTTATGACTTTAATAAACTCTAAATTATCAATTCCCCAAAAAAATATTTTAATTGTTTATATACATATGATACCGTATTAGTACATTGCATTCGTGCGAAGCAGGGGCCGATTAATAGTATAACATAATAGTTACACAGTAAGAGAGGAATACTGGCATTTAACTTTGAGGTATAAAATACGTCAAACACGGAAAAACACTCTCTGGTGAGTGGGACAGCGTGGATGTCTCATAATTTCTAAAATCTAATTGAAGTATGAGATCATATCTACATACCTGCAAGCCAAAAACGCTGGGAATGACTGAACAAGACTCGACAGGAATGCAGCTAGAGCGTCCAGAAGTAGAGCGCCTATGATCGCTTTCTTTCTACCGCGAGCATCAGCCAGGTTCCCCCAAAAGTATGAACCGACGCACATACCTGAAAAAAAAAGATTTTTTGTGAGTAAAAAGCAATTACAGTTTAAATCAATTTACGCTGTCACACTACGATAAGATTGTTTTAAACGCCATCTATCAGCTTAATTACACACTACGATGTCAAGTAAATGTTTCATATTCTTTTATCATAGCCAAAAATTTGTTTTCAATACTATTTGAATACTCCATCATTGAAAATTGAAGATCTATTTTATTAATTCTGATAAAGCTTTAAATTTTGTTGTGTCGTTCGTTTGAGAAAACAATTAGCTATAGTAACTTGATTTGTAAGTATGAAGTATTATATTTATGTTGCAGTTTTATTAATTAAAAAAAAGTTGAGGCAGTTCATAGGAACTACCGACAGAAGTGAAAACTTAAAGCAATGGAATAACTCTTAAATTAATTATATAAATTTCATAATTTGTAATCTGAAATTAATACGATCAGTTTGGTTTTCACATCTATTGGCACTCCGAGTACGAGTACGATCCGAGTATCCGAGTACAATCGGTCAGGCTTGCTAGCATGTTATGACGTGAAATCATAAATTGATCTCCTGCCAAAAAAATATCGCTCACCACGCCTCAAAAAGTTTTCACTTCAAAATTGTATTATTTTATTGATTTATCATTTAATAACAAAAAGTATCGATGTTCCAAAATTGACAGACGTATCATGGCAGTGTAATCTAGTTTTCTTTTACATTATTCGCAATGATATTATACCTAAAAAGCTGTAGATACTTCATAAGCGCTTCGACAGCGCCTTATTGAAACTTGGCTAACTAGCTTATTTTTGACGACCCATCAATCCGCGTGAAGCTAAGCAACATAACTATTTCTTATTCACACCGATATCGATAATATGCCATCTTACTTCCACATTTTATCTTAGATAGTGTGGCGTTACAATATTACTTTACGTATGTGTGCGTTATCGTGCCATGTGTTTTGTGAAAAAATAATGTAGGTAACGTATCTTCAGCTTTTTAATTATAACATTGCATTATTCGTGTTTGATTGCCACCATGTAAGCTACTAACCAATCAGTGGAGTCGCTGTGAGTCTTCCCTTGTCGCTGGAGGACAGCTCGAAGTCCGACTGGGCGGCCGGCAGCACAAAGCTCAGCGTGGTCGTGCTCAAAGCACACACTGCGTAGATGGCGCCGCATGACATCAATAGCAACCATTGGAAGCAACCATAGCCTGCAAATAATCAAAGTCAAAAATAAATCACAATATTTCTAGATCTATTTATTTATACTTATAATTCTGTCATGTCTGTACTTTTTAGATTTTTGTGAAAAAAATTGATGCTGATGTCTAGAAATAAGTAATAAAATTCAGTTCAATATTTTTTAGAAATGTTTATCTGTCTACCTGTCTGTATGCTTGGACTTGGGGCACTGCTAGAGTGTTGCGTTCATGATAAAACCTCTTTAAGAAAATCATAAAGCATATCTTCGAGTGACTTTCGCGTCTTTCTTTCATTAGAATCGGTTAGGTCTATCAAAAGTTATTGTTTAATGAAAAATTACGACAGAAAGGTAGATAATTAATTCAGGTGATTTTATTAGTCACCGTTTTTTTTTACAATGGGTTCCAAGCGGACGGAGTCGCGGGCACAACTAGTAAATAACAAAAGACGTACGAAAATGAATTAAAAACCGGAAGAAACCGGAATTTATAAAACGCAATCGGAAGATTCGAACTCGTATACACGTACGCATAGAGTTGTGAATGGAATTAATATCGTTCTATTGATACTAGTTTATTCAAGTGTTCTCAATATCGATTCAATTCTGATTTAATCGTTTCGATCGATTTTAAAAAGACAATGAAGTATTATCATTGAGTATCGCGGCGTAGATTTATTGTGCTATGTTAAAAGATAGTCGTGATATTGTTTTTAATTATTTTGCATTCTTCTTCTTCACTTATTTATCGGTCTATTTTTGGGTCTATTTATAAAGTGCAAATTTGTTTAGGAGCGCTGAGATGTAGCTTTGGCAGGACATAAACTTGATTTCGCGTCAGGAACATGCTAGTAAGCGTGACCGACCGCATTGCTTCAGACTAGCGACGCGTACTATAGCGACCTGTGTACACACATGTTTGATTAACTAATAAGCTTTATAAGAATGTATGCGAGTATAATTATTGTTCGGAGCGCCAATAGATGTGAAAACCGGACTAATGTTCATAATTTCAATATACAAATTATGAACTTTAAATATTGTCATGCAAACTATGTATAATGAATTTAAATACTTGGTCACGCTTACTAGCATGACGTGAAATCATATCTTTATCAACTGCCAAAAATACCGCTCACCGCGCTTAAAAGTTTTTCACTTCAAAATATGCCATATAATTATGTGCTCCAATCCTTTTATACTTTTAATATTGAGAAAAAACGTGTGTGTACTTGTATAAATGTACACGCGTTAGAAGTTATACTTGTTTGGCGTAACTATATAAACATATTTTCAAAAGTGTTATCATTTGCCACATTCTACGTTTGTAGAAAAAACGACACTAACAATAGAAAATAGGTATTTAATATATTGAAAGTTTTAATACAAAGAAATACAAACGCCAAAGTGTCCAGCAAATGCTTTCAGTAAAATTCAACAAATTTTAATAGAGCTTCAAAACCTCCACGACTACGTAAGTTAAACGTCCCTATAGGAATGAATATATTATCTTAAATAGTACCAGAACTTTATAGTTTACTTGATAATACTTAGTCGAGTTACGCTTTTGTCGATACCTCAAAATTTTTCTGGACCACAAAGATGATATAGTATTTTCTAGTAAAATAAAAGTTGTTTCAGTTAACCACAACTATCGTATTTTGTTCAGGTACAGAGATATTCCTATATCTAAAGACAGGATTAGAATGACTTTGTGCCAGAGTATATTGGCAAATACACCATTTAGACGAGAACACGGCAGGAATAACTAAGCACAGACTATAAAACCTTGTAAAAGGTATCTATTATAGTTTTTTCTATCACTTATAGATAATAACGATTGAATGTAAATTATGAGAGCCACTTTCCACTTGGTTATTACTTTAGAAATATTGACAGCCTTTTCATGAACAAATGCGGTTTTTAGGTCTGGTATATTGGTTCTATTTTGTACTGCTAATGGTTTATGTACACTGTAACTTGTTTTAGTAGATCATTTGAATGTTTTTTTTTAATAATATAACTCAATTGATGATAATATTATATCATTTTAAAGTAACTTCAAGTTGTTTGAAAGTAAATAGATCACAATATAGAAGATATTGGTTCCGTTAACGCTCACAAACTCTCGTACGCAATTGTATCGCTTCTCGTGTTTTTAAATGCTTTTAGATGAGAAATGTTGTGTTACACCGATCGTTATTAAAATTAAGTATGTTTGTACAGCGATATTATATTTATGAAGGCGACGAAATCGTTGAACCCAATTAAGCGAAAACGGCGCCAGAGGGACGCACTGTCTCGCCTACCTACTACATATTTTTATAGGTACACCTATCGACTTATCAAT
Source organism: Antheraea pernyi (assembly GCA_015888305.1). NCBI lineage: Eukaryota > Metazoa > Arthropoda > Insecta > Lepidoptera > Saturniidae > Antheraea > Antheraea pernyi. The sequence continues at coordinate 16,387 of MU161674.1, read as the reverse complement.
TTTGCTATTCGAAAGTATGTCATTATGTAATAAGTAATTTTTTTTCCAATGATTTATTATTCTTTATATGTTTTAGCATGTGACGACAATCCCGTTTAATGTTAAATGAAAATGTCATCTAAGATGATACAGGCTAAGCCTAAATTGGACCGACTATTAAGTGCAGCTGTTGGAACGAAATTAAAATCCAGAATATTTTATTCAATTTGAACTCTCAGAAGGCGTGATAACAACCCATTCATCGAGATAAACCGGCAAGAAACTCGATCTGGGTTAACTTTCATGATACATATTTTTAGATATCACAATCATTCACATATTAATCTAGCCTATAATAGCCTCTAGAGAGTAAAACCTTCTCGGCATGTAGCTCTCTATCCTACAGATCGGTGAAATGCTTTGGGACTCTGTTATAAGACAAACAACCATAACAATAACCCAAAAACTGTTACTGGTCTTAGGGATCCTGAAACATGGAGTGAGCAATAGGAACACACTTATAAGTACTTAGAATTTTAAACTGGAGGATAGTAACCAAGCATGCGGTACTAGAAAAATCCCTACTAACATGCCATAGTTTTACTATCGAAAGTTCCGATTCGTAGCAGAATTCGAACCTTCATCAATGTACGCGATGTCTGTCAAGTCTACCACTAATCAATTATCGCTTGTCTCCATATTAATCTAAATACTTCGACGTTATAAGAAATATAGGGTAAACATTAAATCTGTTGGTAGATAATAAAAATACGTGTTGCGTAGTATGGCCTGATTCCGATTCAACCTGTTGCACAGTACGGACGTGTTTTCCGTAACGGCTATAAAATGTACTCTTCCTATTTAATATTTTATTAGCGACGTCTATGTTTTTGTATTAATACAAAATTTAATAACAATAAGATAAAATTGATGTCACTAAGGGAAAAAACATAGCTGTCGGGGTGAACATAAAAACTGAAAAAGTATGACGTATTCCATTGTGAAATCATGGTTATGATTTGAAACATTAATCCACTAAGACCAATCGAATAAAAACGATATCCGATACACAAATACAATACTGAATACGAATTGTCCGTAGATGCGACTAACCCAAATGTCTGAGCGAGGGTGACAAGTGTCTTTTTTTTTCGAACTGACTACACTATTGACCTGGCAAGGTCTTCACAGCTTCACCGGACTTACCGGATGCCCAGTGTCCCGTCGTTGGTTCTTTTTAAGACATTCAGCCAATAGTAACCAAGATTCATAAACAGATGGTACCACCCACCAATGGTGCTTCAGAACGGGGTAAACAGAAACCAGTCAATAGTAACTCCCTCGCTAAAGTCAGTAGTACGAACGCAGGTCAATAGTAACTCCCCCGATATAGTCGATAGCACGGAAGCAGATCAATAGTAATCCTCCGATTTAGCTTTTCTATTAGTGAAAATTTATTTTCAGAATTTCAACAGTATTTGCAGAAATTATTCTCCTATAAATGTACATACTTGTTGATAATTGTAGTATAGATTAATTATATCGATTTTATCGCGTGTATTTAGTGTGAAACCCTTGTATTTTACGATTTTATTAGAGTTATATCACACGCCCACTTGCATCTTACACCACGAGTTTATGGTGACGCTATGACGCGTCCTTGTATAATATCTCATATATATATTAATGTCTGACCGGTTTGAGACTTCAATTAAAATATTAACACCAGACACATAATTGGAAACTAGATATTAATTTTCACTAACAAGGTTCATGAAATCATTTCTCAATAGTTGTTGACTGTCTTAGATTATATAGTTCGAGACATTTTGTTGAGCCAATATTAAGTAACTTTAAAAAAATACAAATAAAGTATATTTTATTTTCACATACATATCCCCATAATAGGATCTCTTACGCTAATTGCTTTATACTTCTGCCTGGAACGATTAGGTTAACATGAAGAAAGCCAGAAGAATCGTTATATATTATTCCGATTAGGAATCGAAGAGTTACCGAAATATTAGCAGTATTAATTGTTAAGCGTACTTATGACTAAAAAATTAAATAATTTTATTTTCTATTTACGTTAAAACAAATTTAATCTATCCCTCTTTAGCGGTAGATTTTTCCTTATAGAAGGTGCAGTATGTCCTTTCTTTGTACCCCCACAAACCCGTATTCCAAATTACATTAAATTGATTAGCTACGGCCTGAAAGTGTAACAAACAAACTCACTTGTGCATTTATATTATTAATTAAGATTCTACTATCGGTCGAAGTTATCTATTTACTTGAGACAGATGCGGGTAGTTAGTGGTTAATTAAAAATATGAAATATATAAAATGGTATCATTATCAATTCATGATTCCGTTTGATGTTTGTGTAGAAGGTTGTGGGCTGTACAGCGACTTCTTAAATATACTGCCAGTTTGCTATTTACAACGATTAATATATAGATAGGTCACGCGTCATGCCGTGAGTATTTTCAGCCAAAACGCGTGTTGTTGCGAGATAACACATCAACCTTGCCTTATCCATTTATCTACGAGAATGCAGTTTAATTTCAAACGTCCAATGTAACCAGCTCGATATAGTTTTTTCTTGTTGTTTTCTCAATTTTGTTGGTTTCGCACAAATTTATTTGGAATTAGCAATATAAATAGGAGAGAGGGGTGGTCGCAATATGATACGAGTCACTTTTCTTTCCTTTGATATGTTACATGAGCGTTATATAATAAAGTCACAAAGATGATGTAGGTACAAGTCAGAGAGTCGCGGCCATTTCAAAGTCCGTTAAATGCCTTGAGATTAATGATCACATGCCTTACAAAATTATGAAACGATTTGATAGCAGATTCCTTCTCCATCAAGCCCAAAATATCGGGCATATACGAAGATTGTTACAAGCCCGATATAGTTAACAGTGTTGTAAAATATAATATACAAAAGTTGCAATGTTTTTAAATACATTTTTCTTCTTGGTCCTACTTATGGCTACCAATACTTTTTAATCTAGATTATTACTTCCTTTATCCAATGGGTAATTATCATTACAATGTGTGTTGTGATGACCATCACAACTGTGATCAGAGTACCATCATTATGGTGTCTTTCTTGTTAGAGCACTCCAGAGAGTTTTTAAAACAAATCAGAATGTATGCTCTGTGTTATTATTTCCCATCTGTTTGTGCATAATATAAGCTATTTCATATAAAATATCACCAATATTTATTAAATATAAGAACAAGTAATGCGAGATTTGAAATAGAAAATAGTCAGGACAGAATAGATTCCCTCAAAAACTGCAAATACATTTTGTTTGAATAGTTAATATATCCGAAACATTACCTGGCACTATCAGTGGATACCTAAACTTAACAGGTTATTCCAGGGATTTAGGCGTATAGTTACAATTAGTCGCAGATGAGCAAAGATAAGTAATAGTCATGGAAACAAGCCAAACCAAGCCAAGAGAAAGTCTTAACCAAGACAAACTCAGTTCCGTGGTCACTTAAATACCAGGTAAGCTAACTAAAGACTGCAATATTACAGGCTGTAACGCTGAACCCAGTTACTTTCCTGTGTTATTCTTCGGCGGGAACACACCAGTTTCGGCAGTTTGACTCGCTTTAACGACGAACCTTAAGAGTAATTATCCATGCCAGACGTATAAGCGGTGTAAAATGCTTAAATATACGGTAAAATTTCGACTCATTCCGCTTGTTCTAACATTTGTGCTTGTGTTTAGAGGATTTTTCACATGAAGCTAATTAACACTTCCCTCCACAATTATATTAAAGATTATCAAATACCAATTACTTTTACAAACACGTTTTTTTCCTTCACCACGTACGTGAAAGCCTGATGGTAATATCAGAAACCTTTCGGTAATCCAATTTCTGGTTTATTCGACGCGCCGAGAGATTAACGACGTAATTTTAAACCCTTATTAGTAATGGCTAAATCAATTTAGTTCAACTTTAAAGGTTCAGCCAATGTTACGTTTACTTTCGTTATGTGTACCATAGACACAACAAATAATGCGCGGTGGTAGGATTTTACAGCCTGACTGGGTCGCAACCACCATGTATATGGCGAAAAAGCCCATCATAGCGATTCGCTTCTGCGGGTCGCGTTTCGGGATCAGCCTGTACATATCCAGCTTTTTGCAGGCCGGCATGACAATGGCGACCGCCGATGGATAGTATGTCACTCGGTGGTCGCCATTGTTTTTGGATTGTACTGTGCTTACCATCAGGTGTAGTACAGTCATGTAGCCGTGCTACTATAAAAAAAGACACGTCTCTAGTAGTATATCCGTTCTTTAACCACTAAATTGCCCAAAACCATAAAAGTTTAAGCTCCATAAAAACGAACGTAGACCTCATGAGGCACAGGTCAACAGATTGTTGGCAGCATACGCTTTAAAAAAAATCTGATTTATTACAAAACTTTAAAAAACAACAAATGATGTATTGTGAAATCATAATTTTTATGATAAATGTATTTTTCAATTTTTTTTTCGTTTGTTTGAATTATTTTTTACTAAACCATGAAATTTATAATTTATAATGTGAAATTTTAAAAAAAATTTAGAAACATGATCCGCCATTTTGAGAACTGGGTCTTAAAAATCAGCCGAGGGGTTCATTTGTTTTCAAATAATAATCATAATTAAGCGACGTTATGCAAGACATGAAATCAAAAATGTTTTATTCCGGTTTGCCTTTGAGAAAACGCTGACAGACTATATTGCGGACTATATAGAATATTGCGGACAAACAACCCAGTCTTCAAGAAAAGCCGGCAACAAATTCGACCTTGTTTATCTATTTGTTTTTACAAATATACAAAATAGTATTTTGACAGGTGTACAGAGAAGGGTGTCGATATGTCTGTTTGTTTGTTTGCACACACATCACTGCTAAAGTACTGTGTTCACGAAAAACCTCATCAAGAAAATCATAAAGCATATCTTCGAGTAACATTTTGTCTTGCTTTCAATGAAATCAGTTAACTCTATAAAAAGTTACTGTAATTTTATTAACGACGCGTCTTAAGTACGAGAGATAAGTAGATAATATTAAATGGAGTTAATATATTCAGATCAATTTACTACTCACTGTTTTATTACATTAGGTTCCACGCGGACCGAGTCGCGGGCGCAGCTAGTAGGTACGTTATAATAATCTTTTGAAAGTAAACACTGCTTCACGCTTGACATGATGAACTTATTGTCCCACGAATCGATAATATGATTTAGAGCTTATTGTAGAATGTAACAATATTACTAAACATTTTTTTATTGGTTTTGCTGAGTTTTAAACGTAGGATGGCATATGTGATCATTTCTAGTATTAAAACCGTGTCGATTCTTTTTAACTGTAGATTAAAAGGCTAGTTTTCGGGTAAATAAGTTGCTTTATAGTTTAGACTACCCTCAAACGTATTATATCCTTAATTGTATTTTTTATTCCGGTTTTTCATTAATTCTTATATAATTCCATTGTGTTTGGTTATAACAATACTCAATAATAGACGATGCTTAGGGTACCATGACTAATTGATATGTATTCGAAGAGATCCTATCCACCACTGGTTTGCATAGTTTTATATTCAGCGACGGCGGTCTTTGAGTGAGTTAAATGATAAGAAAGTTTCAGTCAAGTCAGTAATTATAAACTCTACTTTGAAGCCATTGAATATCTGTCATAGGTCATATTTGTGAAGAAAGTAATCCTTAAAGAGATAATTTTTTTTCTCGAACTGACTACGCTATTGATCCGGCAAGGTCTTAACAGCTTCACCGGACTAGTTAAAGAGATCATCATTATCAGCCTCTAAGAAAGCCACTGTAAGACCATAGGCCTCTTCCTGAAAGAACGTATGGGTATAATCACAACCCCAGACCACGATATATCAGAATTTCAAACTCTGAGAAATCCAAAGGTTCTATTCTACTTTGAGAGATGGAATATAGTATTTACTGTCTCGATTCAGACCATAGACCTCTTCCTGAAAGAAGGTATGGGTATAATCACACCTCCAGACCACGACATATCGGAATTTCAAACTCTGAGAAATCCAAAGGTTCTATGTTTTCAACATACAGTAGTACTACAAGAACATCTCTCAGGTTCAGGTTTCCTCACGATGTTTTCCTTCACCGTCAGCCTATAGTGTTACCTATGTAAATTAGTAAATTTATTTTTTATTTACACATTATGCGTTAAATACGCAATGGCGGACTTAATGCCGAATTTACGCGAATTCCGTAAAAAATCGTTGGTACATGCCGGGGTTCGGACCTGTGGACGCCGGGTTGATATTCCACCGGTCAAACAACTAGAACACCACAACTAGATTAAATGGATGAAATATATTTTACATTTTGAGAGATGCAATGTACTATCTCGATTTAATCTAATAATTATCTTTTAAGTATTTTTTTGACGGACGAGTGACTTTGCCCGAGTCCGTCTATTTATATACAGTGCTATTTAAATTTATAATCTTGTCAGCCATAAAGAGGTGTTTTACGATATTTGACATATTGCCAAATCGCGACCCCATCACCGTTTACGACGTCGGCTTCACCTATTATATAAACAACTATTTAGAACAATTACAATACTTATTTTTATTTACTTTTTTAATTTTTATTTTAGGCGACCGGCGTACCATGACTAATTGATATGTATTCGAAGAGATCCTATCCACCACTGGTTTGCATAGTTTTATATTCAGCGACGGCGGTCTTTGAGTGAGTTAAATGATAAGAAAGTTTCAGTACTAATGAAAATATTAACAAGTCCAGCATACGCTTTAAAAAAAATCTGATTTATTACAAAACTTTAAAAAACAACAAATGATGTATTGTGAAATCATAATTTTTATGATAAATGTATTTTTCAATTATTTTTTCGTTTGTATGAATTATTTTTTACTAAACCATGAAATTTATAATTTATAATGTGAAATTTAAAAAAAAATTTAGAAACATGATCCGCCATTTTGAGAACTGGGTCTTAAAAATCAGCCGAGGGGTTCATTTGTTTTCAAATAATAATCATAATTAAGCGACGTTATGCAAGACATGAAATCAAAAATGTTTTATTCCGGTTTGCCTTTGAGAAAATGCTGACAGACTATATTGCGGACTATATAGAATATTGCGGACAAACAACCCAGTCTTCAAGAAAAGCCGGCAACAAATTCGACCTTGTTTATCTATTTGTTTTTACAAATATACAAAATAGTATTTTGACAGGTGTACAGAGAAGGGTGTCGATATGACTGTTTGTTTGTTTGCACACACATCACTGCTAAAGTACTGTGTTTACGAAAAACCTCATCAAGAAAATCATAAAGCATATCTTCGAGTAACATTTTGTCTTGCTTTCAATGAAATCAGTTAACTCTATAAAAAGTTACTGTAATTTTATTAACGACGCGTCTTAAGTACGAGAGATAAGTAGATAATATTAAATGGAGTTAATATATTCAGATCAATTTACTACTCACTGTTTTATTACATTAGGTTCCACGCGGACCGAGTCGCGGGTGCAGCTAGTAGGTACGTTATAATAATCTTTTGAAAGTAAACACTGCTTCACGCTTGACATGATGAACTTATTGTCCCACGAATCGATAATATGATTTAGAGCTTATTGTAGAATGTAACAATATTACTAAACATTTTTTTATTGGTTTTGCTGAGTTTTAAACGTAGGATGGCATATGTGATCATTTCTAGTATTAAAACCGTGTCGATTCTTTTTAACTGTAGATTAAAAGGCTAGTTTTCGGGTAAATAAGTTGCTTTATAGTTTAGACTACCCTCAAACGTATTATATCCTTAATTGTATTTTTTATTCCGGTTTTTCATTAATTCTTATATAATTCCATTGTGTTTGGTTATAACAATACTCAATAATAGACGATGCTTAGGGTACCATGACTAATTGATATGTATTCGAAGAGATCCTATCCACCACTGGTTTGCATAGTTTTATATTCAGCGACGGCGGTCTTTGAGTGAGTTAAATGATAAGAAAGTTTCAGTACTAATGAAAATATTAACAAGTCAATAATATTTTTTTATTGTAGCACGGTAAAATGATTGTACTATGGCTGATGGTAAGCACAGTACAGTCCTAAAACAATGGCGAGTACCGAGTGACACTATCCATCGCTGGTCGCCACTGTCATGCCGGCCTGCAGAAAGCTTTTTCTCGAACTGACTACGCTATTGATCTGGCAAGGTCTTAACAGCTTCACCGGACTAGTTAAAGAGATCATCATTATCAGCCTCTAAGAAACCCACTGCAAGACCATAGACCTCTTCCTGAAAGAAGGTATGGGTATAATCACACCTCCAGACCACGACATATCGGAATTTCAAACTCTGAGAAATCCAAAGGTTCTATGTTTTCAACATACAGTAGTACTACAAGAACATCTCTCAGGTTCAGGTTTCCTCACGATGTTTTCCTTCACCGTCAGCCTATAGTGTTACCTATGTAAATTAGTAAATTTATTTTTTATTTACACATTATGCGTTAAATACGCAATGGCGGACTTAATGCCGAATTTACGCGAATTCCGTAAAAAATCGTTGGTACATGCCGGGGTTCGGACCTGTGGACGCCGGGTTGATATTCCACCGGTCAAACAACTAGAACACCACAACTAGATTAAATGGATGAAATATATTTTACATTTTGAGAGATGCAATGTACTATCTCGATTTAATCTAATAATTATCTTTTAAGTATTTTTTTGACGGACGAGTGACTTTGCCCGAGTCCGTCTATTTATATACAGTGCTATTTAAATTTATAATCTTGTCAGCCATAAAGAGGTGTTTTACGATATTTGACATATTGCCAAATCGCGACCCCATCACCGTTTACGACGTCGGCTTCACCTATTATATAAACAACTATTTAGAACAATTACAATACTTATTTTTATTTACTTTTTTAATTTTTATTTTAGGCGACCGGCGATAGATAGTTTGCCACTCGGTGGTAGCCATTGTTTATGGATTTTACTGTGCTTACCATCAGGCATAGTGCAGTCACTTTGCCGTGCTACAATAAAAACGAATCTTCCAGATTATTACTGCCATTGTTGAATAGGTAATAATATTACTAGTTCCTTGCGATAATTACAGTGTTCTAACTAGATGGTGGCCCCTTTGTTAAAACTTTGCAGGGGAGCTTTTGTGACATCTCAGAATCTGTGCTCAGTGGTAGTATTTTCCACCTACTTCACTTATACACAATATCATCATCATCATCATTACCCTTATCCCACCTAAGTAGGGTCGGCACTACATGTTTTTTTCCTTTTCCACTCTCTCCTGTCAGATGTCATCTCAGTATTCACACCTTTCACGCACATCCATCGCAGTCCATCCATACCTTTTTCGGTCTTCTTCTACTAGTATATCCGTCCATAAACATACTCAACACTTTTTAGTTACATGGTCTTCATCTCTCCTCATGACATGCTCATACCATGCTAACCTATTACTCTTCAACTTATTTGTCACTGCTGCTACAATAATTGAACTATATTACGTAAAATACCACCAATATTACAAAATATAGAGTCATACATCCAACTGAGTCGGAGTTCTCTTTACATATATAAAAAGATCCAATATTTTATATTTACGCTAAAAAATTAAAACTTCTTAGTTGCGTAGATAAAATACACATACTCTTTTTGTCATCTAACGTTTCCTATTACTGGCTGAAAGCTGTTGTGAATCTTTATTCCTCTCATTAAGTTTTGAGGTTAATTTCTCAGACGTGTAAATTGAATATTATTATCATTGTAATAGATATAAAAAATGACGTGATTTATATAGTAAACCCAAATATTTCCAAGTGAAAAATACTTTAATCACATTTCAGTATTTAAATCTTGCAAATCTGATGTGAAAATACACATTTAAATGAGTTCAATGACCCGATATTTAGGCCAACGAACGGGTAATTACAATATATTTGCGACAATATATTTCGAAAGTACTTACCTACGTTTTTTTAAGAGATGGAATTTTGCTAAAATTTGTTTAGAAGTAACTTCAACGTAAACATTCAAACAATGGCCTCCTAGACTTCTAATCAAGTGGAATACGAGTTAAGTAGCAAATCCCGAGTTTGTAGCCATTATGTTCCCAACCACACCATTTTTACTGTAACAGCAGTATCATTACGGCTTCTTTGTGATAGTATTGGGTGTAGACTGTGATGTTCCCGCAGTTAAACCATGTTCTACTGTTATTACTACCTTTGCATACATGTTAATCATATTAATTTCGCCATTTTTCATTAACTACGCCTTTGTTCTGCATCTATTAATGCGCAGTAATTATTTTCGTCTTTGGTTTTCTTATACTTTTATTTTATGAGTTATAAAAGAGTTATTGATATTTTTATAGCCTATTAATTTTGAATGCCATGTGTTTGACTGTCTACTGTATTACAATGTGTGGGAATAAATATAAATGTACCTTCTTTTTATTATTTTAATGATAATATCTAAATATCGATATTTAAATACTCTAAAATATACAATATATTTATTCCCTATATGTAAAAAAATCAGCTGAAAATATATATATATATTACGTTATAATATATATACCTTTTGTTGTTGTATTGTTGATAAATTATATATAATATTAATTAGTGGTGGTCTAGTGGTTTGACCGGTAGAATATCAGTCCCATATCCGCAGATTTGAACCCCGATATGAACCAAAGTTTTTTTCGGTGTTCGTGTACATTTACTTATTTTAATTGGTGACACTATCGGCTAACGGTGAAGGAAAACCTCGTGAGGAAATCTGAATATGAGAAATGTTCTTGTAGTACTACTATATGTGGGAAATATATAGAACTGTGGATTTCTCTCTGTTTGTAATCGGCAATCGTCGTGGGCTGGCGTGGTGAAAATCCTATCATCTGAGAACTACTTCGGCGTGCGCTTTATAAGCAATTAAGGGATTTTTGTCCCGATTTTGGAATGTCATGTTACTTATAAGACTTTATATTTTATTCATAATCTTGTGTTATTTAGCTCTATATTTTGTAATATTGGTGGTGTGTTACGTAATATAGTTTGGTTATTGTGCACTAGTGAAGTTCATGGGAAATAATACCACGGAAAATGAATTTTGAAATGCCACAAAAACCACATGCAAAGTACTAACAAGACGGCCACCATCTTGTTAGTGCATTGAAATGATCGCAAGACATTTGTAATATAATTACTTATTAAACAATGGCAGTAATAATCTACTAGAATATTGGTTGCCAAAAATAAATGAAAAAACATACATGATGACAATATTGAAAAAACACAAATGAAGACAAAGTCGCGGGCAGTTGCTAGCTATGCATATTTCCGGTGCACAAAATTTCATTAAAATGGGTTAAACATTGTTAAGTAAAATCCAGATATTCAAACGGATAGATAGACTGACAATGAAAAATCGTTTTAAATGTCAATTTTTATCTCATTGCAGGCTAACGAACAGGTGGGTTAAGTGTTGAGTTGTCCTGATGTTAAGTGATCACCACCGACACTAACAACACCAGGGGAGTCGAGAGTGCGTTGCCAGCCTGTGATTGGGGGAAAGGGAGAGAGGGGGAGAGAAGAGGGGAGGGGAGGTGGGCCTCCGGCGCTCTCACTAACCGAACGAAAGTCAACAATGCAAGCACTGTTACTTCACGTCGATTTTCTGTGAGAGGGTGGTACTACCCCGCGCGAGCCCACCCATTCATGGTGAAACCAGTAATAGTTTCAGCGTGGCTCTACCATCATTAAAAACTTGGCGACAGATTCTCAACTTGAGGATGGTAGCTAGTCAAGAGGACTTAAAAAACCGAGAAGTCAGACTCAGTTGCATAGATTCGAAACTACGTCCATCGACGTGGTGTCCGAACACGCTATCAACTAAGCCATAATACTAAGCTGATAAATAAGTTGGAAATCTGTCGGTAAATACATATATGCGTGTTCCTGCAGCTGTACTCGAGAGTCACTTATCTAGTGTGTTAAAATCTTCGTTCACATCATCACTTAATATAAGGTAATCGAAGCGTAAACTTATGAAAAAAATCTAATGCTTGGTTTATATACACTGGTAACGTATTAGGAAGTATTAGGATGTGCTGGAAAATTCTACAATTTTTTATTACCATTGGAGCTAAACACATTCCATGATAAATGCATAAAACAGAATAAAGTGTATCCGTAAATACACACGATAGAAGCGAAATTATTGTAGGTATTACAGGGAAACATCTTGATTAAAAAAAATATAACAATAAACCAACGTGACGCCGTGTTCCCAGGCGGTCAACCATCCGATTACTGAACGCGCTCGACGTTGCATAACTTCAGTGATCGGACGAGAACCTTTGTTTCAACACCCTACCCGACACGGTGTTTACTCCCACCACTTTTCGTCACATAAAAAGGTTGCTGATTAGTATTTCATAGCCCTCCCATAAGAAGTTTCACTTCGAATTTCGAAATCCGAGCAATGGACATTTTTTTTGAAAACCGATATTAAAAAACAATGATACTTTTGACAAGTCCACGTGGTTAAAATGAAGAATGGGCGGATTGGATCATCTGTATATATATTTATTCTATGGTTGCACGATCACCTAGAATGATTCTATTCTCGTCTACCATATTCCAATTAACCTCATTACCGGGCTATAACGAAATCGTGGCTTAATTTAACGCATTCACTACGAAGCTCATTTCGTGATTTTTAATAATTATTTATTTATTTCTTATCCAGATTCCGAGTCTGTAGTCCAGAAAGCAAGGAATGACTGATCATAGATTAAACAGTACAATAATTATAGATGGGAGAAAACAAAATTGTAACAAAATTTTAGACGGGATCTAGAAATGTCATGTAGTGGATTTTACTAATAATCTTAAAATAATTGTGTTATATCATTCTATATTTTGTAATATTGGTGGTGGTTTACGTAATATAGTTTGTTTTTGGTGCAGAACTTAAGTTGTTGTTAAATAATACTAAGGAGCATGAATTCTGATTTCCCTCAAAACCGCTCTGGAACGTTCTAAGAAGACGGCCGCCATCTTGTAAGTGCACTAAAACGATTGCAAGAAACTTGTAATATTATCACCTACTCGACAATGCCAGCAATAATCTACTAGAAGATTGATTGCCAAAAAAGAATGTAAAAGATTGTTATATTGCCAAAAAAAAAAAAATTAAAAAAATGTAACAGATTGTTTTATTTGTCAACTGTTTGAAATTATTACATTGAATATATTCGTTTTTAATATATCTTTACATAATGTAAAAGGTAATGTTTGTTAGTTCGTTCGTTGACAAATACACGTACTTATATTAAATCATAAATATATTCTTTAGCCACGTTTATTAAATGTTATTTAGAGTTACTTGAAATATATATAAAATTACTACCTGTAAATGTTGTTGCAATATTTCACGCTAGCTTTTACTCGCGGCTTCGCTCGCGCTTATGTAGATTTTTTATATCATAAGAGGCAAACGAAAAGGCGAGTCACCTGATGTTAAATGCTTCGATCAACAATAACTAGATATCGGGTCGGCGCGAAAAATACGTCTAGGTAA
>MU161673.1:7449-27749 GCA_015888305.1 Antheraea pernyi | reverse complement strand
GTTTCAGCATGAATGGGTCGGCTCGCCCGGGGTAGTACCATCCTCTCACAGAAACACCCACGTGAAGTAACAGTACTCGCATTGTTAGTTACCTCCCTTCTCCCTTTCTCTACCTCTAACCTCTCCCCCATACACAGGCTGGCAACGCACTTGCGACTCCCCTGGTGTTGCTAGTCTCTATGGACGGTGGTGATCACTTAACATCAGGTGACCCACATGTTCGTTTGCCTGCTTTTGATATAAAAAAAGGCACTTGGCCCTTAACTAAAAGAAAAGTAATCACGATATCTTCATTAAATATAATGTTATTACAATTTTAAGAAAATAGGAAGACCAAAAATGGTACGGCTAAAACAATGTTTAAAGTATATTTTGACTGTTTTTTTTCCTTTGTAAATAAAATGTTTGTTAAGTTAATAAGTAACACAGAGGAAGTCGCGGGTATCAGATAGTATGTATATGTATAATGAAAATGCAGTTTCTTTGAGGCTCGATTACATCAAAACTACTGAATGTATCGACATAGAACTGTGACCGTTCGATGCGGCATTTTTCGTGTGACGCAGACTTAAAATGGTTCTAGGCTAATTATATCTGGAATTACACACTTCGACATTTTTTTTTTTCGAATTGACTACGCTATTGGCCAATCAAGGTCTTAACAGCTTCACCGGACTACCACTTCGACATTGTTTTTGTAATCAAAAGTTTCACAATTAACGTAACTAGTCTCTAATTAATATTATAAAGGAGCTGTTATCCGCAATTTCGTTCGCGTGGTATTTCGCATATAATTTTTGTTCAATGTAAACGCGCATTGCATTGGATTTATAATATCTGTGTGCAACACTATTTTTATGGTAAGTAAAACACTAGCCTAAGTTACTCCTTATAAATGATGAAAGACCCGTCAAAATCGGTACAACCGTTTCAGAGATTAGCCGGAGTAAACAGACAAAAATTTATAAAAATGTTTTATTTTTAAATATAAGTATCATATAGACTTTCAAGTCCATTTAATAAAAAGCAGTTATTTTGACACTACAGATACTTCGATTTTATTTATTTCTATATATGCCAATTTGAGTTTGTCTGTTTGTTAGATAGTTGCTTTTTCACGCCTTAACTACTGAATCATAAAATCATCATTAAACTTTGGTAACACATTGGTAATGGTACAATAAAGTACACGGGATACATTCCATCCAGAAAAAAGGTACTGTTTTTGAGTGATAAAAAATATATTTTACCACACGAGCGAAACCACGGGCAAAAGCGAACGAGACGTAAAAATAATTTACGACTTACGTAAATAACGGCTGCCAACTCGTGCCTCGTTTTGGCGTGATCCTGCTTACGCCACGCCTTCCCATTGTCGTACACCGTGAAGGCTGTGCCGAGTAGATTGGATCGTAATTTCCCAGCGAAACTATCCGCTTGTCGCGTCAACTCAGTGGGATCCGTCGATATTAAATAGTTCGATGTGGCCGATTTTTTACGTTTACGACCTTTAATAACAATAATGGAATATTGGTAATGTGTATTTTAGTGTGTCTTTTTGACCGCCCTGAATATAGCTGCGTAGATCACAAATTTCCGTAATAATAGGTATTTTATTATATGCATAGCATCGAGACAACTTAAGGATAAATAAATGGCAATTTATATTCATATAATACTACTTTTAATTTGTTTTGTATTCAACTCTTAATGATATTATACGCAAGCCCAAACTCACGGCTAAATTCAGAGCGGTCAAAAAGTTTGGCGCGGACTACACCTACTGTACTCTAGTAGCTAGAGCTAGATAACAAGAACTCGGATTATAGTGCAAGTTCCCATGTGAATCATCGTAAAGCGCTGACCATGTGAAATGGACACATATTTGGACAATGGAGCAGTTACAGATGAAGCAATATCGCTCTATCACTTGGGCTTGGATGTTCATACATTAGTTTTAAGTGTTTTAGTAGTAGTAGTTAGGTTTTTGTTATTGAGCAAGAATAAATTAACCATAAGTTGATGTAATAATAATTACATCAACAAACAATACTACAATCATCTCAAACCCATGATTTATAAGCCAATAGCACATTTTTTGCGTTAAAATTAGGTAACAATTATCGTAAATCTTAATAAATAAATCATGAGTTGACGTAATAACAACTGCATCTGCAAACAATACTACAATCATATCAAACCCAGGAATTATAAGTCAATAGTGCATTTTGTGCGTTAAAATCAAGTAAGAATTATCGTATATCTTAGTCATTGCTACATAAAAACCCAAGACGCACAGTTTCGAATAAAAGTAGCGCTCAAAACCAGTTGCAAAAACTCCTCAATACACATACGCGGATATAGTTATGTTAACTTATGATTTAGCAAATTCAACCTTACCTGAATGATTTAAAGTTGTTTTTACAAAGACGCAAGCGACGCGTGACTCCTTGAAATTAGTGCATAATTATGAATTATGTGTATTTTTGTGTGCCGGCTGTGAGACTTTAAGTGTACATGTTGAGTTTTTGTATATCAATGATTTTACTAAATAAATCGTGGCTTGACGAATAACTAATTGAATAATAACTAAATCTGAAACCCAATAACTACAATCATCTGAAACCCATAATTAATAAGTCAATAGAGCATTTGTTACGTTAAAATTAAGTAAGTATTATCGTATATCTTAATAAATGAATCATGAGTTGTACGTCATCTTATAACGATACTACAGTCATCTCAAACCCATGATTAGTAAGTCAGTAGTGCATTTTTTATTAAAATTGCTAAGAATAATCATATATAATATTAATAAAACAATATAACTCCACATACCAGCCAATAAGAAGACCTTCTTCCCATAATCCTTCTCAAGGTGTAAAAAGTAAGTAGGATAGAGTCCCCGGTCCATACCCTTACGGTCGCGTGCGATCCGACACTTGTACAGAGTACCTTCTTTAGCGGGGGTCACTACGAATGCCTCCACGGAACCCTCTACTGAACCTTCGACCTCTGCAGCCTGCAATATATTTGCCTATTCTATAATTCTGTTTATACAAGCGGGTCCGGCGGACATTGTCTCGCTCTGATAATAAAAGAACCTAGAAAAATTATGTACTAAAATCTTCCTCGTGAATAACTCTATCTACTGGAGTAAACTGCATGAAAATACGTTCAGTAGTTTTTGAGTTTATCGCGCACAGACAGACGTGACAGAGGATTGTGTTTTATACTATGTAATGATGAGCTGGTGAACAAAATTTAGTAACTCTTATTGCAGAAATTCCTATATCTATATATCAATACGTGAAGCCTAAACTTTGTATCCCTTTTTATCGGAATTGGGCGAACGGATGAACGTGAAATTTGGCATAGTTAAAGTTTATATGGAGGAGAAGTGCAGAAACCTATTTATTTTATATAAAATGCATTAGAAGTACATTAAATTAATTAAAATATGCATTACTCACACTAATGCTCAAATTTTACACAACATATACACACATGTAAATAAAAAAGACATTTTGACATCTGTCAATAAAGGACTTCAAAAAAGGTTGTGAAGGAGGTTGCTATGCTCGACTGTATGTATTATTTTACTCTTACGTTCCAATTACCCTTTTTCATTCTACATTCAACAATGATATTAACTCTAATAAAATTAGAAATTAAAAAATTCAATGAACTATGGTCGAATGTCAACCACTGGGCGCCCACTAGTAAGATTTATTACACAAATAATAGTTTATATAAAAACTAACCAAGTACGCTTTTATGGGTAAAAAACTATTGCACGCGGCTCCATTGATTTATCTCTCGAAAACTGAACGTTTTTTCGTAATGAAGGCTAGTTCATATCCTTTGCTGTACATATGATAACGTGCCAAAATTTCATGATGATCGTTTGAGCAATGAAGGCGCGAAAGCGTAATAAGCAAACAGACTAACTTTTACATTTATAATAATAGTTGGGATCGAACTTAAAGTAGAATTTCTTTTTAAATACAGAGTGCTCATGCCACAGTGACGTACAGGTCTATAATTTAAAAAAAAAGTGTTGGCTGTAAGTTGGTTTACGGACGATAATTTTACGTGACGACGTCATTAGAAAACATTGATGCAAAAATTGCAAACTTTTATAAATCGAATTATTATATATATAGAATATAGACAGATGCTATACAAGCCGATCGCGGCTGTCTATCGCTTGTCCCGCGCTCTCGCTTGCACACTCGGCTCAGGTGGAACGTGACAATGACTCATGCGCGTGCAGTGTGTAAAGCCGCACAGAATCGATTTATAAGACGTTATCACGTCAAAATATCGAATAATTTTAAAATAAGAATAAAGTTATCAACAAAATAATTAATTTAATGGAAAAAAGTGTTTTTTTTTTAATGTCATAAGTGGCAAACGAACAGGTGGGTCAGCTGCTGTTAAGTGATCACCAATGTCCATGGGCACTAACAACACCAGAGTCGCAAGTGCGTTGCCACCCTGTGGAGGAAGGAATTAGGGGTGGGAGAGGATGAGAAGAGCGGAGGGGAGGTGGGCCGCCGGCGTTCTCACTGACCGAACGAAACGCAACAATACAAGCACTGTTACTTCACGTCGGTTTTCTATGAGAGGATGGTATACCCCCCATTGGAGTGATTAGGATATTACTCGTTACAAATAGTTCATTGGTGGATGTCGATGATGGTTACTCACTTGTGTAGGTGATGAGTCTCTCTTAACATTACGGGATTCGAGAGGGGCGACCGCTGCATCAGCACAGACATCATCAGCACTAGCATCTCTACCGACACTACAAACCGGGACACTCTCTTCTTCCTCTTCACCGCTTCCATCGCCATCATCAACCGTCAATACTTCTATCTGATTTCCTAGATCTGAAATAGTAAGTTCTCTTAAAGATATAATGGGTGCACTAAACTATTTGGTATACAATTATCTAAATCGAATCACATTTTATATATAGCACTTTATGTATATGAGTGCTCGTCCAGTGATCGAGTTTCGACCATAGAGAAAGAAAAACCGTTTCCATTTTTTGTTATTGATAACACTAACGCTCGACAATATCTACAAAATAAAAAACGAATGAAGAAAATCGGCGGAGAAACAGAGGAGGGAGATTTATATGTATGTATATACCAGTATACCTATAGCTACTATAATGAGTTTCTTAGTAATAACCTTTTCTATGATTACTATTCTAACACTTTACGTCCATTTATTTGCCTTATATTTTCTTTTGTAAATACGAACAAACGAAACACTCTTCCCTATTTTTCTAGTATAAAACCATTACGTACCTTAGTATTATTTTTACTCATAAACTGACTCATATTTTTAGATATAATTGTGTACAACAGTTACTTTGTGTGAGCAATGTAATCAATAAGCGAGTTAGAATGTATCCTTCTATTGTACAAACATCGCTACTTTACTTTAGATTATTTAAATATATATTTAATATTGAATAACATTCCAGACATTCCAATTTTTCGATTACTAGAAACACTACAGGGTTATTATCCATGAAAGAAAGAAAGAAAAAACATTTATTTGTATTTAAATATATATATTTAATATTGGATAACATTCCAGACATTCCAATTTTTCGATTATTAGAAACACTACAGGGTTATTATCCATGAAGTATTTACCTTTATATATGGGAAAAACTACATGGCGATGTCGTGTCACTAATGACGAGTTGGACAACAGTACAGGATAATTTATATTAATTAAAAAAAAAACAAACTATAGCGATCATGCAAATTAGCAATTTATATACAAAATAATGCTGTTTCGATAACAGTTGTTCTACATATTATAAAAAAACAAAGTTCTCTGACAAGTCTGTCTGTTTGTTTGCGATAAACTCAAAAACTACTGAACGGATTTTCATGCGGTTTTCACAAGTACATAAAAGTGATTCATGAGGAAGATTTAGGTATATAGTTTGTCAAGGTTTTATTATTAGCAGGGCGGAACAACTTCCGCCGAGCCCGCTAGCCAATTATACTTACTTCGTAAAATATACACAAATATATATTAATTTGATTTTTTTAATATCTTAATTGCTTACCATCATCTGAATCACGCCTACAGTAACATTTAAAATTTAATATTTCTTCTTCCATACTATATTATTCACAATATCTCTTCACAAAAGATCAGTAATATTTATTGGGTACAGTTTCAAAATATTTTTTTTAAAGCGAAACTTTCACAAATGTCGTAATTTATGTATAGGATTTAATTAAAACTTTATTCAAATATCACGTACAATGCAACGAGAATACAATTTGCAAATAAATATCCCGCATACTGGTTACTCTCCGCCACAATAGTACGTCATTGTTTTTCCTGGAGTCTGGAAACTATTATTCATTGATGGATCGTGACTCATACGGCACTAAAATGATTTTATATTACAATTTATAGACGTATTATAAATATTAGAAATGTTATTAATTTTGATCTATCTATATCCTTACTAATATTATAAAAGCGATAGTATGTCTGTTGGCTTATTATAGTTTACGTCTTAACTACTGAACCGATTAGCACGAAATTTTGCATACACGTTGTTTCACGGGTACAGAAAAGGTACCTGTCATCCAGAAAAAACGTACTGCTTCCTAGGTATAGGTGAAATCCACATAAAAGCGAGCGAAATCGCGTACAAAAGCTAGTACAGGTATACCGAGCGACTGTTTAGTCGCCAGCAATATTTTTACAGGATAATCGTTCATCGATTCTCGTTCTAAATCGATTAAAAAAATAGGTGCTTAATATTTGACGTAATTATCTCGAGATATGTAAAACTGATATACACCCAATATCAGCTCATTTACGCAAAAACGAACTGGTATAATAAATGGTTAACCCCTGTCGCTCAGTCCGGTTCGCCTCCGACACCTCGGTTCGAGGCCCGGTTCCCATTGTTCGACTGTGCGGCATTCCAACGATAAGTAGTCACGTAATGATTAACCTTGAAAATCGTCCCTGTAAAGTAGTTTTGCACGGGTCGTTGGACCGTTCACGGCGTCTAAAAATGACGTTTACACAGTACGACACGTTATACCTTTCTAACTACCACCTCAACGTTGCTCCAACATATACGAGTATGTGTTGTTACTTAATACAGTTCCTTTGATGGTTAATCACGTTAAAACTACTGACCGTATCAGCGTAGGACTATAATAATTCTACGCGGAATTTCTCGTAGATGATTCTAGACTACTTCTTTTTTAATTCGATAAAACCTTTGCCATCATTTTAATGGTCAACGACGCGGGCGGAAATTGACTAATAATAACATAATGAAACATCGTATCCTCTAATCTTTTTTTTTTATTGTAGTACGGCAAAATTACTGCACTATGCCTGATGGTAAGCACAGTACAATCCACAAACAATGGCGACCACTGAGTGACACACTATCCATCGCCGGTCGCCGCTGTCATGCCGGCCTGCGCAAAGCTGGATATGCTCAAATTGATCCCGAAACGCGACCCGCAGAAGCGAATCACTATGACGGGCTTTTTCGCCATATACATGGTGGTTGCAACCCAGTCAGCCTATCACCCCACCTATCGCCATTGCCTCGTTCGTTATTCAGCATGGTGCACCACGTGCAGGTGAGGTTGGCTCGAGTCTCAAGTCTTAAATGTTATTCGACACCCCTTACAACCTTAATCCTAATTGGGAAGAAAGAAAATTCAATGGTAATATCCTTTTTTTTCGAACTCACTATTTTGAGCTTTACTGGACTACTAAGGCGAGCTCAATGGTGCCAGAGTGGCCGAACCTTGGGCTGTTGCTGTGGATGTAACACCGCGAATATGTCTAAGCTATTTACTCATACATATCCTAATATAGTAATAATAGGTAATATAGTAATAATATATAATAATAGGTCTTTACGTATGAAATTGCTGTTCTGCAGTACTGGCTATTTCAAATCAAAATAATTTTTGTTTGGCTAGAATTCTAATTTCAAATTAATTTTATTTTAAAAACATGGAATTCGAGTAATTATGGAATATGTGTACCGTCGTGGCAGCAACGCGACACAAGCGGTACGCAACATCAACGACGTTTACGGAGCGAACACTACAAACCAACGCACTACCTGTTATTGGTTTGTTCGCTTCCGTTCTGGGAATTTCGACCTGAAAAATGAACCTCGCGGTCGTCCGAAGACATTGGTCGACAATGACGAATTAAAGGTGATTGTGGAAGCTTATGATACACAATCTACGGCTGAATTAGCAACAGCTTTCGACGTTGGCGTCAAAACAATATTGGTCCACTTGCGTCAAATTGGCAAGAAAAAAAGCTTGACAAATGGGTGCCCTACGAACTCAATGATCACCAGCGCGAAGTACTAAGTAATAAACCCATCAAAACGGACGGCGACTAAGTTAACATCTCATAAATATTGTTCAATCCAAGAAATTAATACATCTATTCACGCAATACGTCCTCTAAACTCAGTTGGGAATAAAATGACCTTTCAAGCAAAGGTAAATAAACCTGTAACGGTTTAAAAAATGAAGCAGTAATAATAGTAAATGGCTTTAACGTGTCGATTCGGTCAGTGGGGTTTCAGGGGAGGTCTCCCCCTTGTATACTACATACATAATAACTACGTCGTTTCGAGGTACAAACACGTTAACACACTTAGCTAAGTTACTTATTACTTTGAGTACTTGGCCTACTATTCAAAGTAATCAATAAGTTAGTCATGCTGAAAACAAGAGTATTTTAAATTGTTACTGCTTGAATACTATAGGTACAATAAATAAATATTTAATATTTTATTGATGATTAGCTTGTCAGATATCATCTCAATTTAAGTTAAGCCAATAAAGAAACTACTAATATTACCAGGCGATTTGTTTTACTATCAATATATATATATTTTTATATCATAGGAGGCAAACGAACATGTGGCTCACTTGATGTTAAGTGATCACCACCGTCCATAGACAGTTGGAACACCAAGGGAGGTGCAAGTGCGTTGCCAGCCTGTTTGGGGAAAGGGGAGTGGAGTGAGAGGAGAGAGAAGAGAGAGAGATGGAGAGGAGGTGAGGTGAGGGTAGGTGGGTAACCGGCGCTCTCACTGACCGAACGAAACGCAACAATGCAAACACTGTTACTTCACATGTTTTCTGTGAGAGGGTGATACTACCTCGGGCGAGCCGAACCATTCATGCTGAAACCAATAATAGCTTCAGCGTGGCTCTACCACCTACAATTACTTGCTTTATCCCTGAGCATTTGTTTCAGCAATTGCATTTGATAGATGATTTAGAAATGCTCTAAGTTTTATCAATTAAAATCTTTCATCATCATCGTCTTTAAGAGACTCACTGTAAGGCCATAAGCCTCTTCCGGAAGGAAGGTATGGGTATAATTACCACGCCATCCCACGACGTAATGGCGTGTTCAAACTCCGAGAAATCCGATTCCATTCCCACATATGATGGTACTACAAGAACATTTCTCAGGTTCAGTATTCCTCACTTTAGTTTCCTTCACCGTCAGCGTATAGTGTTACCAATTTAAATTAGTAAATGCACGCGAATTCTGAAACATTCGTTGGTACATGCCCGGGGTTCGAACCTGCGGATATCGAATTGATATTTCACCTGTCATACCATTGGACCACTACGATTTTAAGGGACCTTTCATGAGTTTCAATAATTATCGTATACGATTAAACATTATATCGGTTTTTACTGTTAATTTTATATCTATTGCTTTCCCTGTAAGCCTTTTATTATTTGATCGTTATCTCCCTCCTCTCTGTGCATAAATCAAAAACGATTGTATCTACGAGTATGTAAAAATATGTATCGTGGAAATATAGACCAAATCGATTGTTTTCCGAACCGATGGTAGTTTTAACGAACTTTAAGAGCCTTCTCAATGCAAAAACTGAATAACGATTTTTTTTTATTTTGATTGAATTTTGTTCTGAGGCCCGAAGGCAAATCAAGAGCTAAATATTTATAGTAGGGTTGTATTTACTTCAACATTTATCTATATTTTTACAACAAATAGGTATACGTTGCAAGCTTTATTCGACAATACCCTTCAATCATTACATAGTATAAAACAAAGTCCTCTACCGCGTCTGTCTCTTCGCGATAAACTTAAAAACTACTGCACGGACTTTCATGCGGTTTTCAACATTGGATAAAGTGATTTATGAGGAAGATTTTGGTATACAATTTGTCAAAGTGTTTTCTTATCAGGGAGGGACAACGTCCGCCGGGCCAGCGAGTACTTTACTAGACCTTACTACAAAGCTATAGAAACCTACTCAATTATTCCGCGATACACATTACCCTTATTATAGATAGTCAATATGGACATAAATGCAAAAATCGTAACGCAATTTTGTTTAAAGTACTACAAAATGTTATTCACGATAAGTATTCTCATAACATTTTTTTTTTCGAATAGAATACGGTATTGACCTAGCAAGGTCTTAACAGCTTCACCGGACTACTAAGGCGAGCGCTTAAGGCGCTCGGCCGATTTTATTTTGACAACTAGCTCAAGGGTGCGCGGCATACCTCGGCTTGGGCTGTTGCCTGAATACATGCAATTCGCGACCCAACTGAACTAAGCTAAGAACATATTATTGATTTCTTTCAAATTATTAGTAGTAAAAATTTATACTACCATTCTCCATGGTATAAATAGATAGTAAGCAAAATAATATCCAGCAAAGTATACAAAATACTATTCCATGCTACTGTAGTGTGGGATGAATAATTACAATGAATCACTAGTTGTCACAAAGGCTAGCAAAAAAAAAAAGGCTATTTGACTAACATATAAAATACTGTTGATGGCCCTTTTTAGTTATCTATTTGATAACTATAACTGTAAAAGCTTTGGGCAATAAGAAGTATTATATAAAATTCAAAATAAGTTTAATATTATTATATTTTTTATAATTGTTTTTCTACACATTTATAAAAAATACTATAATATGTGGAAATCACTTTAAAAATATAATATAACATATTAAATAGGTATTGGTTAGTGACTGAAGCTGAACAATAAGTGGTGTGAAATATGTTATAGATAAAACAGTAACATATTAAATATAGCTTTGCTCAACAATAAGCATAGTTTTATACCTATGACTAACAATGGTAATGAAAAATACTTATAACGGATTTTAAATAATTCTAAATGCATGTATTGCTACTTTAATTTACTACATTTTTGTAAAAATAAAAAAATATAATAATTATCATTATATAAAAGTTTATGACGAAAAAAAGTTAGCTAGATGCATGTTAATACAGAATAAGTAAAATAAACAGAAGTTATCTACACATGCTGTTCACTGATAAGCCAATATAATTTATAATTAAACATTAGATCATTTCACTGTAATGTAACATCAAACTTGTTGTGGTATTCAATTTTTATACAAGAGACAAATTGTAATGTTTCAGATTGTAATACATTTCAAAGTTGTCTATATTGTACAACATTTATTACAAACCAGTACATTCAACAATGGCCCATAAGCTAAAATTCCATAGCCACTTATCAGCAAACCCAAAGTATTGGGGTTTTGGTATTTAATTTTTTTAAACATTATCTGTGTTATTACAAAAAAATTAAATGCATAGTTTAAAAAGATTCCTAATAAATGCACCACGCTCGCCCGAGACAAATTCGTGTTATCCCTTTTCAAAAGTCTAACCTAACATAACCAAAGCGAGACAAAAGAACAAGATGACAAAAATTCAGTGACAGCGGTGCATTTAATATGAGACCTTTTTAAAGCCATTGTTCAATACATATTTAACTTTTTTGTAATAACACTGTAAATGATTGAGATATAAACCTAAGTATAAATATAATTAAGTCTAGTTCTAATGAAAGTGAACAATTTAGGTGTATATGACAAGTTAGTAGCACTTAAGATTCAGCTATTATAATTAGTTCTGTGACCATTTTACTAAATAATATTTTTAGAAGAAAAAATTTACTGAGATGTTATTTATAAATCAAAGAACTTAATACTTTCAAAAAATATTATCTAAATAGAATACATTTTTGGATTTACTAACTCATAATATAAAATGATTATCATTTATTTAGCCGAGAATGTAGCGTAAATACTATACACTTACCGTCATATGTTGATATTCTATTAGTTTGAAGTGGTATAACCTGGTCCGGATTGACTGGCGACATAAGAAATTGCATCGGACCATCATAGCCTGTTATAAAATAAGAAAACAATGCGCATAACGAAATTATATTAACAAACATGCATGAAGAAGCTAAAACATTTAGTTTTATGAAAAATAAAATACAATTATAATACTTACCGTGAAGTTCTCGTGACCGACTACCTGAAATTGGACGTTTTGCAGAACCCACCCTTAGGTCGTTCGCAATAACCATTCCTGAATTCTGCCTTTTTTGCTTCATTTTCTGTTCCATTATCTGACGCTAAAATTATATTTTTAATTATAGCAATTCACAGTCGCATATTCAGTCATTCAGCCATAATAACACCAACAAATACTTTATTATTTAATAAATAAAGATATATAAAACAAAAATAATCCATAACGATTTTTTTACTTACTTGCTGTTCGAGTTTTGGGTCACGAACATTTATAGAAGCCATATCGAGAGCTTATAAACTTCTACAGTTTATTAATAGTTATACCGGTTTATTTCTAACCACAATTAGGTTTTTTATTACTTCAAAATTCAATAAAATAATTGGCATTTTGTAAGCTCATTTTTGTTTATAAATCATCTTGCCTACCGTTGCTCAGGTAAATAATGTTGCTAGATTGTAAAATTAAATCACACAAAATTTTAGACAATGCTAGTTGAATTTTGAGTAGGTACCTACATATATGAGAATAAGGACAGAAATTCAGACAATAAACGAAAATTAGTTTTACCGTATTACGAATATTAATTTCTCAAAAAATGTCAGATGCAATAACCAGTAATTTTGTAGAACTTATAAGACTCAACCAATGATCACATACACTAGTCGTGGTGCTATGGACTACACTGATATTTCAGTGTAATCTAAATGTAATAGGAATACTTTGTGATCTAGGATAAGACAGAATATTAAGTATAAAAATGGGTTTACAAAGCCGAACGTAATATTACGACGTTATTTAAAACACTTATCTCCAAGTATTTAATGGGAAACTTCAAAGGATTACGATACAGCTACATATTGATAATAAAATATGTTTCAATAAGAACAGAATACTAACTAAACAACTGAAAAGAATACAAACTTTTCTGGATTTGGTGTTAAGCGCTATTTTATGGTCTATTGACATTATTGACACGTTTTTCTAGCTGGTAATTTTCATACAAGATGGCTCCGACCCGGAGTGTTTTTGGATTTTTGAATCCAAAAACCTTTAGTTCAGTTTTTACTAATAATATATCTAAGGCTTCATATCGTTTTGTACATAAATGCAATAGTTGCGACCGGTTTTTAACGGGTCCAACTATATCTGCTGTGACATGGACTTCTAAAAATCGTAAGTTTTACATGCTTTTATTACATCACAAATATCAATTTAATTTAGAAGTATGTACTAGTGAATATAATTTATCGCCAAAGTGCATTGTAGTTTACCTATGTATATATTTATTTTCGCATTTTTCATCTATTTTTGGGTTTGACCAAATTATAACCTCAACTTTGATTTCAGATAATTTCGCGAAGTATCGATTTCTCCACACTTCTAACATTTTAAACGCCAGAGTCGATTATTACAAAGTACTGGGGGTATCAAAAAATGCATCTGCCAAAGATGTTAAAAAAGCCTACTATCAACTCGCCAAGAAATATCATCCGGACGCTAATAAATCTGATCCAGAGGCATCTAAAAAGTTCCAGGAAGTTTCAGAAGCATATGAAGTAAGTAAATAGATGTTCGATTTGGTAGACATTTAGATAAATCGTATGAATTTCAACAACACTTTCATTATGAAAACGTAATAAACTTAAATAAATTGTTTTTTGTTTGATATATTATTTTGTTTTTGCTTCAATTTAAAAAATCTAGGCGAATAGTATTTGTATTTATTAAAGCTTAAGTATGTATTTATCATATGAAAAGGTGATCCCAATGGCAATTTTTCCAACCACTCCCAAGTAGTACTATAGTACTGGAGGAGGATTGGACTTTGATAAGCTCTGCTACATACAAGTGTATCAATCAATTCTTATATAAAATTTGGAAACTTTATTGCTTTTTTTTAATTTTCATTAGGTGCATAGGAAATGATGAGTTAAAGTATATATAAATTATTGTTAAACAACTTTTAGATACTTTCTGATGAGAACAAGAGAAAACAATATGATACATTTGGTACTACATCTGAACAAATGGGTATGGGAGGTGCCCCAGGAGGTACAGAGGGTTTCAGCCACCAATGGCAGTATAAATCCACCATAGATCCGGAGGAGTTGTTCAGGAAGATCTTCGGAGATGCAGGTTTCAAGAGTGACACATTTAGTGACTTTGCTGAGAGCCAATTTGGTTTTGGTGGTGCTCAAGAAGTAAGACTATTTTCATGAGTTAATTTGATATATATCTCAATGTATAATGGCAGTTTTGTATACCCATATATAAATAGACAGTACGTTAAGATTGGTCAAGAACTTGCTGAGAGCCAATTTGGTTTTGATGGTGTTCAGGAAGTAAGTCTATTTCTATGAGTTAATTTGATATAGATCTCAATGTTATGGCAGTTTTGTACATCTATATATAAATAGATAGTAGCTTAAGATTGGTCAAGAACATCTCCTATCTATTTCTTAGCTGTTTTCTTCATTCTTTTTTAGTTTTGTAGCTATTGAAGAGCTTTAGTGTTATCAATAAAAAAAATTGAAAAAACTTTTTTTCTCTATGGTTGTTGTTTGACCACTGGACAAGCATTTATTATGTTTCATATACCAAATATCTTTCTAACTATATTGTTTCAATGTCAGTTTACATTAAAAGTACTAAATAATTACAAGTTATATGGAGATTTTATGTTACATGTTGTTTTTACTATGCTTTTTTTTATTCTTAAAGTTATTAAACTCACATATGCGTCTATTGTAAAAAAATATTAATCTCAAATTGAATTTACTCAGGGATAAGCTATATAACTCTAGAAAATAAAATATCTACTATTATTATAAATCCATATGCGAGTTTGTTATACTTATATTCCTTAATTACTGAATTGACCATCTTGAAATTTTACACACACATTGTCAGCAGTACAACAGACCTAGGGTACTTTTAGCCCAGAAAATGTACTGCACCCAAGGGATAGGTAGACATTAATATGAGTAAAGTCATATTCAAAACATAGTTTAATATGAGTGCAATATTTTCCTATTCATTACAGTCATATCTGTGAAACTAAATACATGTTATCTTAAAAGAATTTCATTGTTAATAATACTATATCATATATGTTAATATGTGAAGCCTAAACTTTGTATCCCTTTTTAACGGAATTGGGTGAACGGATGAATGTGAAATTTGGCATAGTTAAAGTTTATATGGAGGAGAAGTGCAGAACTATTTATTTTATATAAAATGCATTAGAAGTACATTAAATTAATTAAAATATGCATTACTCACACTACTGCTTCAATTTTACACAACATATACACACATGTAAATAAAAAAGACATCTTGACATCTGCCAATAAAGGACTTCAAAAAAGGTTGTGAAGGAGGTTGTTATGCTCGACTGTATGTATTATTTTACTCTTATGTTCCAATTACCCTTTTTCATTCTACATTCTACAATGATATTATAACATACAACTATTATTATAATAACTGAGTAACCATGATAAAAATCCTTGATATTATAAAAGTAAGTTGACAAAAGGATCCTAATAAAATTCAAACCTTAAAAAATCAATGAACTATGGTCGAATGTCGACCTCTGGGCGCCCACTAGTTATAATTAAAATAACAGTAAAATTTTCTTTGCAGTTAATAGTCAACTTGAGGTTCACTGAAGCGGCCCGTGGCGTTAATAAAGATGTCAATATCAATGTAGTGGATACATGTCTCAAATGTCAAGGTTCGAGATGTGAACCGGGCACAAAGGCTATCAAATGCACATATTGCAATGGTACTGGGATGGAAACCTTTTCAAGAGGTAACTTATATTGTCAATAGAGTTATGTTGTTTTCACTTATTATAAATGGCCAGTGTGCAGATAATGCATGTGATGTGGTAATATGTACAAAAGTCTTTTAAAAAGTATTAAGTCTTTACATTTCAAAATTAACTAAATCCAATTCTATTAATTCAAATAAAAAAAATTTGAATTGTAAATTTTGCTTTCATAAGGTTTTTAGTTTTTTTATGATGTTCTTATTTTATAAGTACAACATTTTAAGATCTAGAAAAATTACCTAAAATATTTGGAAGGGCTGAAATCGGATTTAGCTTATTTTGAAATGAAAAGACTATTGTTTTTATTCCTTTAAAAATTATAGATTTCTTAAAAAAAATAATTGAAAACCACAATATTTGAATCTGAATTACATTTATTGATTTTCATGAATTAAGCTATTAAGTTATTCTATACTAGCTTTTTGCTTGTGGTTTTGGTCGTGTTAATGTAGATTTGACCTATACCTTGGATCTCTACTTTCTTTCGGATAAAAGGTATTCTATGTCATTTATATACCCCAGATAATGTCTAAGCAAAGTTTCATAGTATTCATTTAAGTAGTTGAGGCATGACTGCGTTACAAACTAAGAAATAAACTCATTTTCATATTTATAATATTAGTCAAGATTCTTTACAAGAATATTAACTTTCCATATTCAGCTTTATATGTTGTGAGTGATTTAAACATGAAATCTCATATACATTGCTTAATTAGCAAACTGTTGACCAGCAGAATTATTCAAACACTCTTATGAACTCATAATAATTTAGTAAAGTTGTATAAACTCAAAGGTACTAAAAAAATGTTTCATTTTTTATAAAAGTGGATAAGTTTCCACAAAGTTTTGCTAATATTCTTTATCGCCCTGGGTTTCGTAAATCGAAATAAATAATGTAAGTGCAATAGGTCACAAATGTGTTATGTATTTAATTATTTTTTTCAGGTCCATTTGTGATGCGTTCCACCTGTAGGCATTGCCACGGGACTAGAATGTTGATTAAGTTCCCTTGTGGAGAGTGCGAAGGAAAGGGTCAATCTGTAAGTGAAAATATTTTTAACATATTTAGATTATATTACAAAATTCCTTATAATATGCAATGATATTAAAACTAAAAAGCTGTAGATACGTTACCTATATGATTATTTGACAAAACAAATGGCATGAGAATGCACACATATGTAAAGTAATATTGTAATGCTCCACTGTCTTAGGTAAAATGTGGAAGTGAGATGGCATATTCTCAATATTGATAGTGAACAAGTATGTTGCTTAGATACGGATGGATTGATAAGGCAGCCATAAAAAATAAGCTTGCTAGCCAAGTTCTAACAAGGCATTGGCAATGAAGCCGTGTTATAATGTCTCTGCAGCTTTTTTGTTACATTGATAATATGTATAACTGGTATTATTGCTATTATTATAATTATAATATACCATATTATATAAATTTGGCTTAGCAAATACGAAAACCCATTTTTTTTGTTATTCTCAATCTCTTTGTTGCTTTTTTCTAAATGTAAAACCAGAGACATAGTACAAGAGTAAAATAAAAATATTTTCATGTGCCCTTTTAACGTAAAACCCTATCTAACTGCTGTGATTAAGGCCTTTTTCATTTGGCATTTAGGTATATGTTCTAGAAAGTCTAATGGCGAAACAAAATAAGTCTTTACATTAAAAAAAACAATATTTATAAAGAAAGATCAATCACCTAATGTATGTAAGTGCATAACATCAGAATAGGTGTACAGAAAATGTTTGAAAAATTGTATGGCACAGTTAAAACTTATGTTAAAAAATCCCCATATATCAAATTTCTGAGGGAGATGAATGAAAAATATTACAATTGATGCATATTATTTGCTATTAGAAATAGCAGATTGATGTGCCATCTGATCTTGATATTTTCTTGTTTGTTACACCTGTGTGAAGCCTAAACAACTGTCAGTTAGTTTCTTTTAAAACGAAAGATACAAATTAGACGTCATATTGACGGACAAATTATAAGTATATAATATACAGGTGAATGTAAATATAAAAATAATACCTGCCGAATAGAATACTTACCTTATGTCAATGTCAGTGCAAAGTTAGAATCAGCAGCTAGTTTAAAATAATCGAGAAGAAAAAATGACAAGGGGTCGTCGATTCATTACGTGAGGCGTTTTTAGAGATCTGTTTAACCTTTTTGACTATCGCCCTGGTGAGATTTCGTGAGATTTGTCTGGATCCCTTCCCCTCTACCCTAATCTGACGCGATAACTTCTAAAATTTGTATTTTGATTAAATGCATTGGATTTATAAAGAAAAACACAATTTGCTTTATTATTATTATTATTTTTGATGTGAAACATCTATAGGCGAGGGTAAACCTAATTGTTGGCGTGGCGATACAGGCCGTGTGTTTGTGACATGGCGACGCGATGCCATGCGCAAGCGACTGTGCGCAATCTCTCTAGCCGCACTGAACTCGCATACCTATAGTGTATACAGTGTTGTTTACTACGTTCAACATGTTT
The DNA here is from genome assembly GCA_015888305.1 of Antheraea pernyi. NCBI lineage: Eukaryota > Metazoa > Arthropoda > Insecta > Lepidoptera > Saturniidae > Antheraea > Antheraea pernyi. The sequence continues at coordinate 8,976 of MU161673.1, read as the reverse complement.
CACATCTGCCAGGCGTCCCATGACAGCACAATTTTTTACTTTAACTTTTTTATAATTAGGTAAATTTTGAAATATCAATACTAAATAACTTTATATCTTACTAAATAACTTATATTCATGAATTTTAATATATAGAAGAATTGTGTCAGATTTGACGAAAAAAATTACGTGATATTTGCCAAAACCAGCTCTCCCTCCCACGTGAAATTTTGCTTTTCTATTGCACCCTCTCCGTCTTAAACCCCTTAACATAATTCATGGACGCTCCCAAAATAAGTGTTCAGTATACGTTCATTAAAATGACGTGTTATAGATTAATTTAAATGTGGATATATTTTATGTTTTTTAGGTACAACGTAGAAAGGTGACAGTTCCAGTACCAGCGGGTGTCGAGGATGGTCAGACTGTCCGTATGTCCGTTGGGAATAATGAAATATTTATTACTTTTAAAGTTGAGAGCTCAAGTTATTTCCGACGAGATGGTCCTGACGTGCACACTGACTGCAATGTAAGTTATAATACTTAATGATATTGCTTCTAAGTATGTGCATAATAAACAAACAATTAAGTTTTTTTCTATTTACTGATAACAAACAATTCTACTTAATTATTTGCAGAATTCTGAAAATGGTTTTTTAATATAATAATAAAAAACTTGTAACCATTTGTATGTTTGTAGGCATTATATTATATATAAATACATTTGACGTATCAGTTGATTCTATGGAGTGACCTCTGAAATGACTGAACCTTTTTTCATAAGATCTTTACCGGCGGCAACTGAAATTTTAGAATACGATATAATATAATTGTGAACAATATAAATTACATTCTAATTTTTCCATATCAATTATAAGCAATAATCATATAATGTAAAGAAGAGCTAAATTAGAAACATAAACTGGTTGTAGAATTTAAGCAATAGTAATAAAAAACATGGTCCACAATTAATCCAGAACTTACCACAGAAACAAACTCGAGGGCTTTAGCTACTTACGGTATAAACATTAAAAAAAAAATTAAAAACAACCTGTAATCATTAATTCAAATGTTTTTTTTTCAGTGATGTATGCTTTAATATTAAATCAAATTATCTCCTACAAACGAACAATCATACTCGCAATCTTGTATACAAATATATACAGTAGAATCTCAATAAGTTAAAATCCAAGGGAAACACAAAATATTTTAAGTTATAGAGTTTTTAACTTATCAAGGGTTTATGTTACACTCGAACTTTCACTGCACACTTTTTTATCGGCCAAATCATACGGTTTCTCAAAGTTTCAGCATGGGTCTGTAACACTGATGTTTTGGTTTGGATACTGTTTGAACCACCTAAATAAAAGTTGCTCTAAAATAGGGAATTCAGCAATTTTTTTCCGTCTTTTACACAAAAGACTTTCTCCATATTTTCGTTTCTTCAAAAGTTCAGCTTCTTTTTCAATTATAAGTGATAATGTACTTTAATGTATTCCAAACTGAGCCCCATCATCTCTCCTTTTTAATCCATTTTCACTGCTTTTA